>VWZK01019620.1:495813-669281 GCA_013396935.1 Baryphthengus martii
AGGAAAGGGAGAAAAAAGAAGAAGGGGGAGGGGGGGGGGGGGGGGGGGAAACGTGTGGGAAGAGGGAAGTGTGGGGAAAGGAAAAAGGGAAAAATAAAAAGGAAATGCAGATTCCAAAACCTACCAAATTTTCCACCAGCTTTCTGAGCGCAAACCCTTCAGTTAGGTAACCTGCTTGCCATACGAATTCCTGATCCATTATTCCCTCGACTCTTTGCCCTCTCGAGGGTTTTCGGCAGCCAGCAGCGCGACTCGGCCGGGCCCACCCCCCCATCCCATCCCCGGCATAAAAGCAGCCCCAGCGGCCCCGGGAAGCGCCGAGCACCGGGACAGGAGCTGCCGGGCGCCGGGCCCGTTACGGACGAGCCCCTGAGGGCGGGGCGCCGGGAGGTNCTTTATGATTCTATTCTATGATATTTCAAGTAGATAGCTTTTTCCAAAGCGTCTTCCAGTATAATAATTCTTTCTGCAGCATCTGTTTTCCACCGGTTTTGACCCAGGCAGCAGCAGCCATCTCCACAAGGCAGCGCGTGATGTTTTTGTGGGCCACTTGGGGTGCTCAGCTGTAGGGTTTCTGGAGTATAGGCAGGGCTGCCTCAACACTGTTTTTAAAACCTGCATCTTACACCATGGAGGATTTTATGGTGGTGTGGTCTCCGTGCTGTCGCTATAGGCGGTGGTAGGGTCAGAGGCGCACTGCTCTGTGTGTGCATTTCCAAAGGCAGCCTGTCTCTTGGCCGACTGCTGCCCTCACATAGAATGTGCCATTAGCACAAATTGGCAAACAAGCCACTGACAAGGCAGGTAAAATGCAAGCAGTAGCTAAAGAGTGTTTCTCCCAAGAGCTTTTCCCAGGTGCATAGAAAATGCCTGTAGACCTTGCCACACGTTAAGGGCCTTGCTCGGGCATCTTCTGTATCATCCATACTGGTGACACGTTGCCAGAGCACAGCCCCGGCTGCTGGGGCTGTGCAAAGAGCAGGGAGTTGTTCTGATGCACGTGACATTCCCAGTCAAAATCTAGTTCAAAATCCAGACCCTTCCAAATCTGTCTACAGAGTCTCAGGGTTTCCTTGACAAGTCTCAAAGCTCTCAGATCTGCTTCATCCTACTAATAAATCTTGGATGAGTTAACATTTTATTCTCCCTCCTCATTACAAGAATATACGTGTTATTATCCATGCTGTTTAAAGAGCTTTTTACCACTCTGATTTTTTTTTTCCCTCCCCTTTGGTAGAGTTCTGGGCTTGCCTGAGATGCTGTCACAACTTGGCCTTTCTCATGCAGAGAGAGATTTACTTTTGTAAATCTAGGTACTAAATCCTTAAATTATGGTTTAAGTGGACATTTACTATCATGTTAGATGGCTATTAGAAGCATCATTCTCATTCAAAGTATCCAGGAAAGTACAACTTTAGAAATGAGTCTTTAGAAATGAGCCGTGCCATCAACTAGAATTAGAGAGGAGTTTTGTGCTGCTGTATATATATATATATATATCTGTGCAGTTTCCTAAAGCCAGGCAGTTCCTCTTTATTTAATGGTTCTTTCTAAGGATTTCAGAAGCCCTCACCCCTCTGTGGGAAGGGTTACTGTCACCAAGCATACAATGTGGGTGAGAAGGTGCTTCTCTCAGCTGTTTGATTGCTTGGTATCTTGGTGCTCATCATTTACTGGACATCAGCCTCGTAACTAATACTATGCAAATCCAAGGCTTATAAAAGCATGGATCATTAGGGCTGTTTTGCCAAACCTTTATGAAGGTGCTCCAGGGATTCACTAAGCCCGTTATTTATCTCCTGTTGTCTTAAAAGGTCAATGTGTAGCAAGTTAGTAAGTGCAAATTACCCTACAGAAGCAATAATGAACACGTTCTACACCAGAGACCAAACGAAGCAGAGCGGTCGGGGTCGTGAGGCACAGGGGTGACACTGCCTGGGTCTGAAAATCAAAAGGCACTAATCCACAAGTTTAATTTCCCCATGTGCTGTCTAACAGAGGTGTTTACAGCGTGGCCACCCACACCCATTACAGAAGATGATAAACACACTTAGAGCCAAGACTCCCACACACACCCCCCAGATCATTAGCATTTAATTTCTAATTCAGATGCTGCTTTCTTAGAGCCTCGAGACTAGAGGCAAACCACTCCTTCAAAGCAAGGGAAGAGTTAGTCCTTGGACCAAAATAATTTGTATTCATTTGCTTTCTAAGCTTATAGCTTTTTTTTGTCCAGTACACGCAGCCTTTGCCCAGTGATTTTTTCTTTTTTTTCTAAATTAATTATTTTGCATTTCATGAATAGTCTCTTTAAAAACAGAAATAGAGATGCATCTGTCAGTATTCCTGCTATCAAGTGGAAGTTACGCCTCACCTGCTAAAAGGCCTATAGTACCCCTCAGGGAAGGTACATACCTTGCACAGTTGCCCATCATTCAGCTTTTAAGCTTCTGGGCAGGAACTGCTCAGAGAAGAGCAATCATTTCATCTCCACACACATAGAAAAGACAACCTATTCTGATTATAACTCAATAGGCGGGACTGATACTTTAAAAAAGTTTAGAGTGGAAAAATGCTCTAAGTTAATAACCAGGGTAGACTGTACAGCACAGCATAGGATACACCTAGCTTTGTTACAAGAAAAATCACTTGAGTGCCAGGTTGTCTGGTTCTAGGACACTACCTAAAGCTGCTGCTGCTCCGTGCTGCTTGGCAGCCAGGCCAGGAGAGTTTCCCATAGCTCTGAGTCAAGAGCGCAGAAGCGGGGAGATTCCCTCAAAGGCAGAGGAAACTGGGGACACGTGAAGTCCAAGGACCTGCTGGCAACTGCAGAAAACCGGCTGAGAGCCAGGCTGTGCCAGAGCCAGACATCATGGGGTGAAGTCCCCTAGCCTGTGCTCTGGGGTCAGACAGACCAGTTCCTGCTGGCCCTTGGTGCTCTTTTCTGGGAGGAAGAGGGTTACCTCTCCTGTAGGTCAGTATCGGGGATCCTACCTGTTTGCTGTTGGTAATATGCAAAGATCTACCTCCCTACTTGTCAGTTAGTTACGATGGTGTGATTTGTCTTATGTTTTTAAAGCTTTCCTTTCCCTCTTTTGTTTGCATTGTAGTGTGTCTGATTCTCCCCTGCTCAGGAGATCTTGTCTGGGCTGAGACTTCTCTGCAGTTACAGTCACTGCAGTAAAAGGCTGACTGTACAGCTCCTCATCTGAACAAAATGTTTCCGAAAATCCAGACACGTTCTCTGAGCCCAGATCTATATCAACTGCTCTGTGTGTAATTTGGGGGGGCCTTCGCAGTGATGTTTCTGCTGAGGAATGAAGGAGATGTGTTCTTTTTCCACTCTTCTCTTTTGATACTTCCTCCTATCACTGTTTCAGATTCTTTCCCAACGTTTTCCCATCAGCATTGCTCTCAACACTTCACAAATTGTATATTTTCCTTTTCAATCTGCAGCCCATTTATTATTATTCCTCTGACAATTACTGAAGGTTATGATCACCATTTTTCAATATCCAGGTGTGTCCCTTCAGTTGCAATATGAGATTGGGGCCAATGGCTTGGGGGCTGTGAATTCATATTAGGAGATGAGCTCTTTAGCTACAGACTCTTCTAGATCAGACTGAGGGAAGCAGTCGTAGAAAGTCAACTGGGCAGCCAAGGTCAGAGCCAAAAAACTGGGAATTGAAAACTCAATTTTGGGATCCCAAGATAAAATCATAATCAATTTTCACTAATTTAATGTTCTGTAAAGCCCCTCCGAGGTGATTTTTAGCAGTCTGTTCTTGTCGGTGATCTCCTGAAGCCTGATGCTATCAAATCTCACCATTTTATTGCCAGTTAGGAGATTTTTTTTATGTGCTCTCTTAGAAGCCCTCATCTTCCAAGAATGGTGATAATCTTTGATAATTTCAGCAATTTACAAAATAATAGTTTCTTACCTCTGATGGAAATGAGATGTTCAAAAAGGTGAATTTTAAGGAATCCAACACTGAATGAGAAATGAGCATAGATTTATTCCAGAACTTCTTTGAATTATTATTTCATAATAATTTTAATGGTTGAGGTCTCTTTTCAAGTGTTTAGGCTGCTAATAGTGGAGTATCTTTAAAACCTCTAAAAGCCGAAACAAACTGATCATAAATCAAGAAAGCCAAGCTGTTACAAACCCCCAGAAATTTTAATATGAAATAGATTGCAATGAGAAAATCACATGAAGTCCTTTTCCCACACAGTGCTGGTACAGATTCACCTGGAATACTGTGTCCGATTTTAGAAGCATTGTGTCAAGAAATATGCGGAGAAAGTTCAAGGGATGCCAATTCTCTGAGAATATTGGGGTTGCTAAGCTTAAAGAAACCAGAAAGAGGGCACCAATAAATCTCCAACAACCTGAAAGGATGATGATCAAAATAACCTATTTTTCATGCCCATGGCCTGTGGGATAAGGAGCGGTGGCCTCAAAACTGCAGCAACATGTAGATTAAACATTAAAGAAATTAATGTTAGAAAGATTAGTGAAATCCTTGTCTAGTTTACCTGGAGAAGCTGTAGAGGTCTTGAACAAATCAACCCTCAGCAATGATATGAATAGCATTGTCCTACCTTGAAAGTGGGGATAGATCACATGAGGGCCATCCTGTTACAATTCTGAGGTTTTTCTAGAATATGGCTCAGTTCTGTGCTTCACCTGGAAGACTCTCAAACGATTCAAGTATGTTGAAAGAGCCAGTGGAGAAGAGAAATTTCAAGAGACTCTGACCTTGTAAGAGGAGGAGGGAGGAACATGCCTCCCCAGCTCCAGGGAGGGCCGGACAGAGCGGCATTCATGTCTGGGTGGTGTGACCAGGAGATGAACACATCACGGGAGGATGTTGGCACCACTCACACCTTCTCCACTCCACAATGACACTGTAGCAGGGTTTTTTCCTGTTCTTTCCTCACTTTCACATCTCCTGTTTTCAGTCGTCTTTGTTCATTATTCATTATTTCTTTTGAAATGCTTCGAAGCTGTGAAGCACTGGATTTACCGAGCAAGGTGCTGTTCATTCTACTGGTGTGTTGATCAGAAGAGCAAAGGAAAGCAGAAGAAAAATCCTTTTCTTAGCCACGCGCTGCTCTCCTTGGCTTTAATGGGAATTGCACGTGCATTGGAAATGAAGCTCCTTGTTTAAACAGCAAAGGTGTGCACAGCTGTTTGTTTGCTGAGCAAAGAACCTGGAACCGAGAGCCTGGCTGGCTGCACGTCCTTTGCAAGTTTGTTGTAAGAGCAGCTTTAAAAACCAGGCACCGGGGTCTGTCGTGCACCAGGCGCTTCAGCCGGTGCAGGAAAGTTGTCTCCTTCACACCAAGATGTTGTGAAGAGAGTTTCAGAAAACCCACTTGCCATTAGCTGCTCTCTTGAGTGTTCTTCCTTCTTAAGATGGAATACTCTGCGCTTTATAGCGAGAGAGAAATGATGACCTCTTCAGTGCTTGTTACAATGAAAAACCACAATGAGTTCTCTCAGCACCCGTGCCGACATGTCACATCACAGCACTTCCACTGGAACATGTCATAATTTCATTTCCTGCAAGGAAAGAAACAGGGATGCAAAGGCACTTCAATTAGAACTTGAAGATATTTCTGTATTAAGAACAACAGTCGTCCTTCCCCAGTTGATTCATGAAAACCTGCTCTGTGTTGCCCTGCAGAGCCCTGTGCTGTGTACATTGTGACACGTAAACAACGGGGCTGGAAGGGACACTGGGGCAGTGAACACAGTGCTGCCCTTCAGTGGTGCTTTGAGCGTCTTCTGCATAATTCCATTCGTCAAATGTAAAGCTTACAGTGCGTGAATCTGCACTACAGAGGAGTTGTTAACCACTCCTTGGGAACGAAGGCTTGAAAATTTATTTAGGCTTAGACTGCAACAGGATGATTTGAAGGCAAGAGAGAGAAGGTAGGAGACATGAGGAATTCTAGAACTATGACCTTGATTTCTGTGAGCATGTAAAACCGGTCAGTTTGGTCTGTGGAAAAGCTGCTCACTTGAGAACCCTCCTCATCTGCATGGAGTAGAGCAAAGTATGAATACTAAGTAAGGATAACTAATTAGGGGAAGAGAATCCTAATTTATCAGAAAATAAAAATTTTGTTTAGACTCATGCATAGAAGCCAATCCATTATGAGAACTGATAACACTTACAAAGCAAAGGACGGAAAATCCTGGAAGGAACCTCTTTTGTAGAAGAGAAACCAGAAACTGTAACCCAAAGCTAAACACAGCAGTGTGGCACAAAAATATGCAATAAACCCATAGCTGTTAAAGATACTATAATTATGTGACCATAAAATGCAGATGCTTAATGAAGAAATCTATTTATACTCTGAATTCTCTTCTGATCTATGGGATGTCTCTGACCAGCCCTTGATGCCCTTTTTATGGGCAGTATCAGTAGTGCACGGAGGGGAACGAAACTCAGACTGGGCATTCCCAGGTCACCCTTGTCAGAAGCTGGGGATGTCCTCCAAACATGCCAGCCAGATCTGGTCTTGCACTAAAGCCAGATTGCCGGGAGTTTTTCTCTGTTGTGTTTGTCTGAGGATGAGAGCTCAAACCGCTGCTGCTCTGCGTGGTCCAGAGCAATCAACAGGCTGCAGAGCACTCCAGGCAGGGCTGGTCTCACCACCGTTCTTGGGGGAGTTGTTTTTTCTTTTAAAAAATACTAGTCATTGGAACAGGTAGTTGCTCAGATGTTAACAACTCTGGAAGTAAATAAGCTTTTAAAAGAGGTGAATCTAGATATTTCTGGTGTTTGGTGAGATTTCCTTTTTTCAGATTACTGTTTTTGATTTCGGCAGCTCATCTACAGGAGTACCACAATAGGTATGTCAGTGTTCTCCTTGTAGCGAGTCCATTATGTTTGGGTGAGAACACCTGTGAGGAAGTGAGCCAGTGATGCCATCTTCACAGACACTGCCCTACAACACTCATGTCTCGTCACTGAAGAATAAAAGTCATCACCTGTAAGTCATTGCGTGTGCCAATTGACAAGAAGGAAAAACGTTTTTGACAGATCTCTGAGTGTAAGTTTGTTATCAGTGTGGCATTTCCATTTATTCTATCTGCTTGTTTTTAAAAAGAAAGACTTTGTCAGATCAAAACTGTCATCATAATTAGAAATTTTTTGTGAAGATTCTGTGAACGCTTGAAGGATCAAGTAAATGTGTCTATAAAGATTTATTACATGTTTCTATTAAAATCCCTTGGAGAATGAATATAAACTTAATGACAACAGAAATAGTTCTCTCAAAGACATAAATGTAATACTGGCCGTATTTTCAAACAAAAGGGCTTGAAAGGAGCATTGGTGCTTCCTCACGCTACTTGTCGAATTTTATAAAAATGACAGTAAAATGCAAACCTCTTAACGTGAGCCTTCACAAGTTAAATCCAGTTAGTTTAAAATACTCTGCCGTTTTCCCAGAATGATTCAGAATGTCATCGACACAGGCTCACATTTGTTTGCCCAAGGCCTGGCCGGGGCCTCTGGGCTCTGGAGCTGCCTCCTGTGCCCTGCGTGACTACGCAGCTGTCAGGCTGAGGAAGGGTTCACACGGAGATGTTAATTCCTGCGGTGTACAAGGTTTTGTTTTCCTTTGATATTTGAATTATTTTTCTGCTCTTTTATGATTCTCCTGATCTTGTGCTGCAAAAAACTAAAATTGTCAACCTGTTTAATAGTAACATTATCACATCGTTGTTTCCAGCATCTGGCTAGTAGAGCAGCACAGTATCCGTTAGCTAATAATGCCAGGTTCTGAAAAAGATAACATTGTACTAGCCATGAATTCCTTCACCGTGCAGCAAAGAGGAATCACATGAGATTTGGGAAGGGCTCCTCAGTACCCGAAATAAGCAAGACAAAGAAAATAGTAATAATGCAGGTAGCTCAAAGCAGAAACCAAACAGAAAATTTTTATTTCCAGATTCTTCAGAGCATGTACTCAGCTTCTACCGCACAGTGACCAGCTCAGTGGGGATTAATCTGACTGCTTTTGGAGAAAGGAGATATTTATCTGGAATAGACACTCAAATCCAGTCCTGTCTTAGTCATTCATCATGGGTTCACTGTTTTTTAATTTTACTCTCCTCGTGCACTTCTGACTTCTCACGTCGAAGACATTTTCAGGTGAAAACTGTCTGCAGAAGGAGCTTCAAGGCTGAAAGTTTTTTCAGATCCCTGTAACATCAAACCGTTGCCCTTGTCAAACAGGCTTCTGAGGAGTTAAAGCTTCTCTTTTCTCATCCTGGACCTGGTAGGAATTATTCAAATTTATAGCCAAGTTTTCTCTGGCTGCTACTGATGCTAGAAATAAAAGCAGTTTAAAATTCATGAGAGGCATCTGACTATTTTCCATTTCTGGCTGAGGACTGAATTTTGCTCTCATCAGTCACACTCAGAACACCAGTGTGCAAAGCAATGCTGCTG
Source organism: Baryphthengus martii (assembly GCA_013396935.1). Classification (NCBI taxonomy): domain Eukaryota; kingdom Metazoa; phylum Chordata; class Aves; order Coraciiformes; family Momotidae; genus Baryphthengus; species Baryphthengus martii. The sequence continues at coordinate 504,288 of VWZK01019620.1, forward strand.
AAATTAGTCATTTGCTCCAGCTGTGGTTGCAACCAAAAGTTCCCCCAAACAACAGAAATTGATTGCTCCAAGTCCACACACCCAGCACCTCTTCAGGATCAGAGGACACAAGGAGAAACTACAGGGGACTATGATAGAGACAGGAGAAGATTAGGTGCTGGAAAGTTAAGGGCAGCAAAACAAGCCCACAGGCAAGGTGCTTCTGCAAAGGACTGGGTGTCCTCGGGTGGGTCTCCTTAAGCAGAGCACCATGAGGTGCTGAGAACACGAGCGTCCCAAGCACTTGCCAGAACTACGAAGACTGACAAAGGCATCTCTTGGAAGGGCTGCAACTGTTGTTCAGCTCATAGGGAAGTTTTCTAGCACTAGAAGATCTAGATGAGTTTGTCAACCTGGAGGTGGTTTCTTTAGAAGAAACCACTCCAGTTAAATGATCAATAAAAGGATTTTCAGATTGTAGTAGGCATAATGCTAGTCCTGATAAAGCAGGCTGGTAAGCCAAGGGTTTGTTCTGTGTGACTGACTTGAGATCGTCAGCTGTCTTCTAGAGTATGGTTGACCATATGGTATAGCATCTGAACATCCTTCTGTCTCCAGTGTGCATTTAATAGCTCCCTCCTGACCTCTTCTCCCTCCGTTTTCTATTCTGCATTTGTTGTGGTTTTCTTGTTTGGGGCTGTTGGTTTGTTTGGTTTTTTCACATAGTGCTTCTCTCATTTTGGTTGAGTGTGTCCAAAGACCTTATTCTGGTTCTCGTTTAGTGTTAGCAAGGTTGACTGGAGGTCTCTGACTTTCAGCCTTCTGTTAGGGTTACTAGCAACTAAAAAGCACAGGAAGCTTTTGAAAAACCTGGTTGGAAAAAATACAGGTGAAGAGGGGACTTCAGCCGCCTTTAAGCTGCAGCTTTGAACAATTGACAGTACTCACGCAAGCACATGAAAGGTGCTTCAGAGAGCCAGACCCTCAGATATTGGCTGATACCATTTCTTGGCTGATACCATTTCTTAGACTGAAGAAAACTTTTAATCTACAAGAAACCCCTTAGACAAAAGAGGGTAAGGGGACAGCCGGGGGGAAGGGGGGGGAAGGAAAAAAGGAAATTTAATTAAAATGCAATCAGAAAAAAATAGCTATACATAGTTACCTTCTTGAATCCCTTCTCCCTGGAAAAACATTGACAAAAACATTCGGGCTCAAATATAGACTCTCTTGAATATGCTGAGATAAGTGATTGATTTATCATCTATTTTTAATGTGTAAAAGAGATATAAACAGAAATAACATTCTATTTAAGGCCTGATCCCACACCTGCACTTTTCTGTAGAGGGAATGAGTCAGAGTAACTGTTTCAAATTCAAGTGTCAGTTGAAAAGGTTTTGAGAGAGGTGGTAAAATAAATAGTAACAAATGTGTGGGACCAGGTGCTACTGATGCAAGAGCTCTAAAGGAAATCAAATGTAAGGTCTGTAGTATGTTGCCTTATGTGTAAATCAGCCATAGTACCAAAGGAGTAAATGTCAGAAAATGTGACCTAAATTTTAGAAAGAAGTCTATGGGGATTCAGGGAGCTATCCTCTAGTAAATCGGACTGGGATACGGAGCAAATAAGTTGAAATTACACACACACAAAACAAATAGAGTTTATAGCTGTATGAATAAATGTGATAAAATCAGAATGAATCCAAATGACAAACAGATGTCATGCTTCAGGAGCGCTTTCCAGTTTGTCAGTCATGAACAAGGACATGGATCGGTGTGGTCTAGAGGGTACAATGGGACATCTGAATTTCCTAAAATCTTTAACATGACCAACAAAAGCTGATCAGGAAAAAAAACTGCTATGGAACACAAGAGCAGGTTGTACTGCGAACTAATCACCGTACAAGAGGTTAGAAGCAAAGGGTAGGGATAAGCAGATAGTCCTCAGAAGAGTAGTAGATTCCCAAGGGCTTTGGGCTGTTCTACTTACCCATGAATGATATGGAAAGGAAGTGAATAGTGAGGGAGTAAAGTTTTTCCAATGTGGAATTATTTCTGTGTGCGATATTGCAGCAGGATCTCACAGGAGTGTGTGGCTGGCTACTACTGTATCAGCTGAAGTGCAATATTTCATCTGCAAAATGAAATGCACTTGGAAAAAGACCCAACAAAACACTAAGAGTACACAGAAATGAAGTGCTAAATTAAATGCGAAAAGGACCTTGAAATCACTAGGGACGGTGCTATGAAAATATCTGCTCGTTGCTTAGGCATCAAATCAGACGAGTATTTGTGATTATGAGGAAAGTAATAGAGATATTATTGCAATGCTGCTTAAAACTGTAGGGTAACTTAAACTGAAATACTATTAAGAGCTATTCCGACCATCTCATCCCCATAAAGATATAACAGAATTTAAAGCGATTCAGAGAAGAGGAATGTTGATCAGAGACATGGAGCAGTATCCATATGGAAGCTACACAACAAAACCAGGAGTCACTGTCCTAAGTAAAAATGATTGAGAGAGAAATGCTATAAAGGCTTATTAAAACATTAATGGAATAGAGCCTTTGAGCAGGGGAATAGCTATGCTTTATTTCTCATACAATAGGAGCTAGAAGACACCTAAGGAAATGTGATTTTAGATTAGATATTAGGAAGAAATTCTTTATTGTACAGGTGATGAGACACTGTGGAGCCTCCTCCCTGGAAGTGTTGAAGGCCAGGCTGGATGGGGCTCTGAGCATCCTGCTCTAGTGGGAGGTGTCCCTGCCCGTGGCAGGGAGGTTGGGACTCAATGATTGTTCTATGAAATAATCACACTGAATTAAAACAAGTAATTAAGCCACAGATGAAGTTTAGACATGGATTCAAAGAGCAACTGCAGTAAAAATTTAATGGACAGCTGTTAAACACAGTCCACAGATGAAATGTTTCGGTCAGGATGTCTCTAGCAGTGCAAAATAGAGATTGAAAGTGGTACAAGTGGAAGGAACACTCTATGTACCTCCTGTGTCCTTACATTACTTTCTAAAGTATCTCTCACTGACTGCAGGAGAAATGATAGAGCTTCAGCTTGAAACGGGCCTTACATTCTTACTCTGTCCTTCTGCAAGTGCTTTCATCTGCTTTCATCCAAACACACATTATAAAAGAATCAATACAAAACCTGGGGCCCTGAGGGGGGTGGGGGGGGTAACTAGATGACCTTTTCAGAGGACACACAGTCCTTATTTACTTGTGCTGGGACTTGAATTCCTCTATAAGCAATGTGCAGTGCTCCTGCCTGCTTGGAACCCTCACATGCACCCATTTGCTCCTGCAGTATTCTATGAGAATTTCTAACCTTTAATGGAACTCATCCACCTCAAAAAATCTCTGTACTTTTTATGGAAAAGAGGTTTCTTCTTGGTCACATCCGTTATTTGTCCTACCAGAGCACGGCGGGCAATCGCAGAGACAACACTGAGTAGCAGGGAGTGAAAGGCAGGTGATGACTGTGTCAGGTCGGGTATGTTTGTTGGTATACAACCTTGGTACATGTCATGTAATTAAGGAGAGAGAATCTAGCCCTGAATTATTCATCCTCATCCCAGTACACGTTCGCAGCCATTGAATATGGACCAAAGCTGGGCTCCCCTTCGTTGCCGTCCGAATCTCTCATCTCACCAGACAGCAACAGCTCCCATCAGTCCAAGCTGACAAAGTTAAGTGGTTTGCAACAGGATCTGTTCCTTTAATAAAGACTCTGGTCTCCCTGGGCTTAGCTGAGTAGTTCTGCACTACACATAATCTCCTTAATCAGAGAACAAAGAACTAGGTTAGAGGAATGCTGAGGCAGCTGGTAACCCCAGGCAGAGTCGCCAGCAGCGTTGCCGACGGAGCAGAGCAGGACACCCTGGAGCAGAGCAGGACACCCTGGACATCAGGGTTTGCCGGCAGCAGACACCCCGTGCAAACCTGTGAGGTGCCTTGCTCCTTCAGCACCCTGGCAATGGCAAGAGCGCTCAGGTCTTGCCATCTCCATTCCATGATATATGATCAGCTTTTATTTCTTTTCAATGCTGTAGACATGATTATCTTTATGATTATCCCTTTATAACCGTCAAATATTTGCTGAATTTTGGTGTATCTCGAGTCTTATCGTAAGCTTTTACACCCATCTTGTCATTTCTTTCTAGGCATGCTGCTACTGATTCAGCACAGGTCTAGAGGTACCTGCAGGCATAGGCACAAATACAGATCACGTGAGGGTGGAGATTCATCTTAGTCGAAAGGCAGGTGATAGAAGTTCTGAAAGTCAATGTATTCAATCAGCTTGTATATTGACAAGTCAATAAAGGTCGACATGGATACAGTTCAATATTTTTCACCTGTGTTTGGGTCTCGACCAATTTCTGAAGGTTTTCCCAGCTCTACGCGTGATGGTCTTTGAGAGTTTCTATTACACAAAGTTCTTTATCAGCTGATGAACTGTACAGGACGGGGAGAAAACACATTTAAATGAGCAAAGCTGTTGCAATTTCCACAGACAGACTATTTTAAAGCATTAGCTTATGAGGAAACATTAAAAGGCAGAATCAACTTTAACAACCGAGAATCATTTTTACGATAGCCATAGCTCGCTATGAAACCTATTCTACACACTCACTTAAATCACGGTGGTTTTTGTGGTAATTCTCCGTTGTGCTAAGAATATTTTTACAATGATAAGAAAAGAAGGCAATAAATAGACAGACAATAGTTCTGCTTTAGACGTTTTCCATGAAAAAGTTGTGAATCATTTGTAATTTATATTCAAATTATGATCTGAAGAGGAAATTTCTAAAATTAAGGTCAGCAAAAGGTGAATTATGGGATGTTTCAGACACTGTTTGAGTACTTTACTGCAGATTTTATGCAGCGCACATAGCTGCTGCTTTCACGCGGAGGGCCGTGGGGCTTGAGAGGGGAGCTGCTCTGTGAGGGTGCTAGGTGGGAACCCAGGAAATCTGATTTCTCTTCCTAGGTTTGGCTATGGAGTGCGATAGGCTCTTCAGTTGTGTAAAGCTTGAGGTCTCAGGCTGAGATGTTCGGTATTTCTGCCTGTCTGCCACTGGATCTCAGCAGCCAGGTCTTGAGGGTGTCAGTGTCCAATGGAGGGCTTCCCGCTGCCGAGGGCTGCGCGTGCGGCTGGCGCGGGAACATGTGCTCAGCAAATACGTGTCGCAGTCTGGGGATCCCCTGTGCGCCTGGGGCTCGGTTCATCCCTTTCCTTCCTCCAAACGGTTCGCGCAGATGAGCAGTTCCACTGAGGTCAGTGGGGGTTCGTCTGCTCCTCCTTCCTTGAACACACCTAGCTGTAGATAGCTCTAATTTTACGAGAGTATATTCATTCAAGTTTATTTCATTTCCAGAGAAATAATATTTGGCTGAGTGAAGTGCCGTTTATTTTCAGTACTGAAATGATGGCAGTGAAAACAAAAAGGATGGGGAGGAATAGGTAAATTTTTAAAGCCACTTTTTAGTAGAAAGTGCAGTATAATTAAAATATTACCCATTTCTGATTTGCACCAAAAAAAACCAACAACTTTTTATTTTTTCAGTGATAAAGCAGCTGTTTTGGCTTGTGAAGTAAAAATTGTAAGGCTGCGTATGATGAGCCTTATGATAGAAATGTTAACATTACAAAGCCATCCTTTTCTCTAAAGAGTCAAGTAACCATTGATTTATTTTTGTCTGCTGGTATGTCGGAACCTTGGAATCTGTGCAAGATTTGGTAGTATTTTACATCTGTGAAAGAAAAATTTCCATGATCATGTGCTTTCTTTTTAAGCATTTTCTCTCAAGGGCCAAAGCCAATGTTATGGTTCATCATTTTTTTCTGCAATGCCATCTGCCTGGAATAGATGGTCAGATTATTTCCATTTCTCTCCCCTTCTCAGAGGTCTGTATTGCTCTACACCGCTAACATAAGAGCATCCTATTTTCCACCTGCTGCAGCCCCGGTGCGCTGTATCGGTTATACTGTTTACAATTGATTTCCCACCGATAACTCCCTGCGACCCTCAGAGCTGCCGGGCACGCCACGCTGCAGATGCCTGAGGAACCTCAGCTGCTCTGCTGGGCTCAGGCAGCTTCCAGACCATAGAATTCTTTGGCCAGAGGAAAAAAACAAAAATGAACAAACCCCAAAACAAACAAACAAAACCCCCAAAAACCCAAACAAACCAAAAATCAAAAAAAACCCTTTCCCGATTCTCTTTAACTTTACTTGGTTAGTGTCTTACTGTGCAGCATTCACCAGCTCTTTCCCCGCATCATATTCCAAAAAATCACTCAAGAAAATCTTTCCAAGTGCAATTAATCCTGTTCACTTGGATTCAGAAGCTGGCAAAACAAACAGGGATTTAAACAATCATGAAGAAAGTTAAGGGTAATACTGACGAGATGAACAAGTTCCCTGGCAGAAAAAAAAGGGCTCAAGAAATGACTCAGTTGCTTGCTCTTCTTACCCTGTTTTCTTCAGCCATCCTGACCAGGTTATTTCGTAACCACCTCCCTCAGTTCTCAGCTGTGTTGCAGGAGCAGCTGTACCCTCTTCTGCTCACTGCTTGTCTCCTAGAGGAAATATAAGAATTACAAGGGCTGTAGTGTTCTGGTGTTGCAAAATCGTTAACTTTAGTCAGGCCATGAGGAAATATCAAACTTTTCTATAACAATTTTTTTCTTAAAAGTGTAACATTATGAAATAAGGAGTTTTTCCAAAAATATCGTCTTTTCATAGAAAACAAACACCGGGTTTCAAAATTTTAGCTTAGTGTAAATTTTACTACGCAGATTTTTTTATTTAATACAGGAAAAAAATCTCGTTGTCTTAAAAGATTATTTTAGTTGAAAAAAAATATGTTTTCATAAAGATAGACCATGGAGGGGGGAAAAGTCCAGCCATCCCTATAAAAATTATTAATACTGTTAATGAGTTTGCTAAATGAGTAAGTTATAGGAGGCCTGAGAAGGATAACGTGACTTAAATCTGGAAAACTGTTAGCAGAAGCAAACTCAGCCATTAGGCATTCGCTAAGATGACATGAGATGATAAACACGCATGAAGTTAAGCACGTGCTTAACCGCTTTGCTCAACTGTGATCTGAGTCCGAGCTCAAATGACAGCAAATGTTTTTCTTCATATTTTGTGCAAAGAATGAGAGATACCTGAAGGTAGCTGGTAGGCTGATTAGTATTTTATATAACAGTCTATTAAAATGTAAATTAAATAAATGCTAGCATCTGGAAAATAAATGAGGTTTTAGCAACTGTCACCAAACCTGGATTCCATCTTCAGCCTCTCTGAGCTCTCGGCAGCTGGATTCCAGCCCAGATGAAGCGGGCAGGAGAGCACAGGAACCTAATGAGAATAAATGGGAATTAGTTTAGTGCTCTCACACAGCTAAATTATCCAGAGATTAGTTACCTGTTTGGAGCAGACTACCTGAGGATTTATTCAGCAGAGGAGTGTGCAGGCAGAATTCCAGCATTTTAACCAAGCAGGTATTTGCCATGGACTTAATAGAAAATAAGTCAAATAGCATGAGGATTCTCCTCAGCAATACCTCAAAGTTCATCTGCTTCTCTCAGAAGGACGTCTGCCAGATCCCAACCTGTGCAGGAAAACATGGGACTGGTCTTAGAGTGCGAATCAGCCTCTCTGTCCCTTTCATCTCTGCATTTAAAGACCCACTGTGCTTGTTGAGCACTGCTTGAGGTGCAGCTCTGCAAAGATGGAAAAGTGGCAACTTCTCAGTCCTGAAAGTTCAAAGCAGGGTTGGAGATGTGTGCTGGGCGGATTTATGGGGATGACCCTCCTACGGCTGGGACAGAGAAGTTGTAGACTCAGCCTCAGCAGGCGGGCAAGGTGCAGCACCGTGGTCAGACTGGCACTGAGAGCACAGACCTGACTGTGCCAGCAGCGCCAAGAACTCACAGAAAGTGGTGGCTGTTCTGCCCTCTCCAGGAGCTGCAGCACTGTCTGGACAGGCACTGGACAACATGGCATCTCAGCAAGTACCACAGGAGGAGGCTGTGAGAAAGCACCAAATGTCCATTAGGTCCCACCAGCTCAATCCCTTCAAACACCATCCCCAGCGCAGGGGAACGCACTGAAGATGCAGGTCACAATCCCGGGAGATGAAGAACCGTCCACAGGGTGGATTGCAGAGTGGGTGACTTCTTTATACCAACATTGCAACTTCGTTATGTAGCGGTGCCCAAGCTCTCGTGTACAAGTTTACATGTGTCTGAGGAAAGAAAGAGCTGACAATTCAGCCCTTGGTTCAGGTGCAGCCCTAAGCTGAGGTGCAGTCTTCTGCCATAGGCCAGGGTCCTACTTTGCCAATCTGGAGTAAATATGAAGAGAGTAATAGCTTTCCAAAAGCCTACGAGGCTTTATGTTTCCCCGAGATAAACGTATCTGATAACTATAACCACTTTTGATAACTGACATAAATGGATTTTCTCTTAATAGTGCATCTTACGGCACGACTGGTATGTCAAGGGACAAAACAAAGGCTCTCCAGAGTTACTGAGGTATGACAGAAGCACAGGGCAAAGCTCTTTATGTTACTATATTGCAACCCCTGGTGCTCGTTAGAGAAAAGTTTCCTGCTTGCTTTGAGGTGACCTAATGCAGTGGGAGAGCGGATGAGAGAACTGGCCTCTGCCTGCGCTAAACCGCTGAGCGTTACCCTCGACGGCAAGTGCCCGGTGCCAGAAAGGTGAATAACGATGAGTTTTCTGACAGAGAAAAGAAAAAGCACAGAGTGCAATACACTATTATTCTTGCTCTTCCTGAAAAATATCACTGGAGCTGAATTGTCCAGATGTTAGAGTGCAGTATTGGGGCTTGGGAAATGGGCGATTACTGGTGCAGAATGTGAGGGAGTGAGATGGGAGCTGGGACACCCACAGCCGGGAGTCTCAGAGACTTTGAGTAGAACTTGACAAGCCTAAGATTGGGCAAGCCTTCCTCAAATTTATGAGGTGGTTGGTGTGAAGGAAAGCTTGAGCTAATGCTGACAGTTCTCTTGCCTTTGTCTGGTATCTTCCTTGGCAAAAAAAACAGAACAGTGTTTGGTTACGATATCTAATTATCTATTCGCTGATAAAAATCACTACTTTAACAGATGCATTACTGTCATCATGGCCAGCAAACGAACGATCCTCCCAAGGAGAACCATGGAGAGGTAAGGAAAGCTTAGCTTTTTCATAGCTGCTGCAAATAATAATCCAGTGAACCTAGTGAGTTTAAAGTGCCAGCTATAGTTTCTGTCACTTGAATGGAGAAAAAAAGTGAAACTCTTCTCTGTGGCAAGGACTTGTCTTTGTTCTTTGCCTTTGGACACATTTACACAATAGAACTATGAACCATGACTCTGATTTCTAAGCACTATACAAAAATAGCTGTTATCTGATTGGAAAGTAAAGACTAAGCACGTGTCCTTAACGTGAATCTGATTTTGCTCAGTTTTCACAACACGTTCACAACCTGAATGAGAGAGAAAAGCATACCTGGCAGAAAAGAGATGATGACCCCTTTACCTTCAAAATAGCATTTGAATTCTAAGAGCACAAAGGAAGAGAAATTAGGCCTGGTTTTTATCTTTACCTGAGCTTGATTAGGTCATAGAAAGTTCAGGTAATACTCATGCCTCATGGCCACAATCATCACAGCAGTAGAGAAGCTAACAGAACAGAAAGAAATGAATAGAAATTAAAACTTTTTAACGAATATTCCAGCTGCCTGATTGCAAAGAAAAGGTTCAAAATAAAAACCATCTAGAAGAACACTCTGTTCTTATTAGCATCCAAATTATGGAAGTCAGCAGCACAGTCGGTGAAAACTATTACCTGAGAGCACTCTCCTGACTTAAGATGTTTTGAGAGGGAAGCTTTAATTTAAAAACTGTGATGACCACGCATTGAAATATTTTATATTATCATTATTGTACATGAGACTGCATAAACAGTCGTCTCCATTTTATTTCTTTCTGAAGCAATAAGGGCTTTTCGTTTGCTGATTTGTTTGGGTTTTTTTAACTTAATGCCATTTCAAAGTAAGGTTGTCCAAATAGACCAAAGAGGTCCAATAGTCAAATCTGGTATTTGCCACCATTTGCACAAATTAATACTGATAAGTATTGGGCTATGGGGTGCAGGGCAGGAAGCTGTAAAATGGATAACCAAAGACATTCTGGAGTGATTCCCAAAAGTGAATGGTTACACTGGATGTTAACTCTGTTTTTTAAAGACTCCCAAACTGGAGGCTTATAATTAAGGGACACAAAACCACGAGCTCCTCTTTAATATTGCCTTTATATCTTCAAGTCTCGACTCGGACTGTACAGATTTCCCCGTAGCCAGTGAGCTAAAGGGCACAGCATTACAACATTTCGCAGCCTGCACAGAACCTTTCCGTCTGCACAGGCAGCTGGGACTGTTCGTGCCATTGGAGAGGCCACAGCTGCCCATTGCCTAGGTTCCGTCAACCAGTTGAAAACTGAGCATAGACAAAGCAGGCAAGAGAGCGGGACTGTCAGCTCCAGAAGCTGTCAGTTGAGAGAAAGAAGCAATGAACACTTGGCTCAGGAGATCACAGAGACCCGGACATACTGTATTAGGCAGCCAGATAAGTTTTCCCACCAGCTCTCTAAAAAGGCTTTACGTTTATATCTGGTTTTGATGTCTCAGAACCTGATGTCTTTCCTGCCTATAAATACACTTGCACTATAACTGTACTTATCTTCCCCCGTAAAATGTTTTGAAATCTTCTGATGAAAAGCACTAAATATGTAGTCTTCTATTTTTGGAGAAGCCTAAGGTGAGATAATGCTCTGTGCATTGAGATTTCATGGTTCTGTAGAGAGACTTGGCCTCGCATCAAAGAGCTGTTTGCACATTAAAAAAAAAAATTCTGTCAATCCCACCGCTGCTGATCAAGGAAAACTAGTAAATCAGCTGGTAGCAATCACGGCTGGGGAAAGGAGAGACGACAGCAAAAAGGCAATGACATTGATTCCCAGGTGGAGCATAAGTTCTTTCCTCTGATGAGATTCACCAAACACACCAAAATACCCTCACATTCTTCTTGATTTAGCTAATCCAAACGTAGACAGAAGTGACACCAGATGAGTCAGGCACACCGTCTGGACTCAAGCCTTGAATTTGGAAGTGACAAATACACAAAAGTTTGCTTGGATGTTTCATTTCAACAGTTAAAGCAAAAGCCAAATTTCCCACTTAGCTTTCAGACAGCTTGAAGATGAAGATATCCAAAGGTTAAGAAGTTTACTAAAGAGATGTGGGGCTGAGATTAAATAAGAACTCTAATTTTAACCCATGCTAAATTAGCGGAAAGGGCTGTTATGGAAATTGTGTGCCGTGGTTGCTTTCTTCCATCCACTGAAATGCGTGTGCGTAGAGTTGGCCAAGTATTGGTAGCTCATGGACACCCGTTGCTTGCCAATGAAGGCTCGGAGAGCAGTTATGCCTTCATTGTAGCTCAGAAGGTGTCAGCAAACAGAAGACAGGCCTCGTTCTCTGACAGACCTAGAGATTCTAGCTGGACTGCCATGAGGAGGGAGCTGGGATTGTTTAGTCTGGAGAAGAGGAGGCTGAGAGGAGACCTTCTTGCTCTCTACAGCTCCCTGAAAGGAGGTTGTAGTGAGGTGGGGGTTGGTCTCCTCTCCTGGGTAACCAGTGATAGGACAAGAGGAAAGGGGCTTAAGTTGTGCCAGGGGAGGTTTAGTTTGGATATTAGGAAAAATTTCTGTACTGAGAGAGTGGTGAGGCCTTGGAACAGGCTGCCCAGGGGGGTGGTGGAGTCACCGTGCCTGGAGGGGTTCAAAAAACATGTAGCTGAGGCACTTCAGGGCATGATTTAGTGGTCATGATAATGTTGAGTAGACATTTGGACTTTGTAAGTGCTGAGATGTGTTTGCACAGCACCTCACACAGCCACGACTGAAGGGCTGAGCATTGCTGAGTAATAGCTTCCTTAGGAGTCTCTTCCTCACGGTTTGTGAAATGATCCTTTAAATATCACCAGCGATGAATAATATGATCTTCTCAGTGCTGAACTTGTTTCTTCTGTTCCTTTCCCTTTCTGTCGCAATTCTTTTACCTTATAAATGCCTCGCTCTGTGTCGATGTGAGGAAAGAATATCTACGTGAACTTAAAGCAGAAATTCTCAGTTCCATCAGGTGTTGCACCTTATCCACACCCTAGCCTATGAATAAATGGCCATGGAAGAGATGTATCTAATTGGGATACACCATTTTCAAAGGAAGTTATCAGATCTCCACACTCTATTTAATGTATTATTCCATTAATGTAATTCTTAGTGTGAAATCAGAAAAATCTCTTCCAGGGTGTGGGTGGGAGGAAGCGAATACGTCCACGGTCAAAGTCAAATGAAGTCGCTAATGATCTGAGACTTAAAAAAATAAAATTGTAGCCAAAAGGAGGATGCTGTATCATCTAATGGACACAAGATTGCAGTTTAAATATCTGAATAATTACAGTGTTTGGAACAAGAATGCACAGTGTTTGATAATCCTTTCAGAATAATTGTAATATTTCTCCCAGAATTTATGTCTGGTAATTGATTCATCTGAAGGTTGCTATGGTAAACACTTAGCTCACACAGCACATGTAGGGAGCAGATACAAACGAAGAGGGAGACTGATGTCTGTAGAGCATCTTACGATTTTTCTTCAGCTATATTAATTGTCAAAGATATTAAGACAAGCAGGGAAAAAGGGACCAACATAACTAAGTTGCCTCTGCCTCATGATTTCAATGGAGTTGCAACGTCAGACTTTGACTTAAAGAGATTTACGTCAGGATTAATAATCATTGTTACTAAATATGCTCTTCTCCCATCTTGAAGTGCCTGCCTCCTCCTTGGGAAACTGATATTCTGACAAGATTTTCTTTTTCACTGACACAAAGACAATCAGAGAGATGTCAAAATAGTCTTATTCATAGAATTGTTTGTTACTGATGCCAGGTAGATCCTTAGACACAAGCTTTTTGATGCTATACTTTGTAGAAAACGGCAACAAAATTGTGTAAGAAAGCAGAGGGGTGGAGCCCCCTCGCAGTTCAAGGAAAGGCTACTATCAGCTGTTTGGGGTGTAATAATGAGCATGAGGAGGTCGTATCCACCAGACGACCTACCTGTCCGTAGGAGTTTTAGGTATCACAACAAGGTAACGTTTACAAAGGATTTCAAAGAAACTAGCAGGACTCAGACTGAGGGGCTCAAGGGAGACAATCAGCTGGCGAGAGCTATTCCTGATGGACACCGCACCGAGTCTGCCACAATTCATAGGGACAAAGCCTCTTCACAAGACCTGGTTTGGGCTCATGAATACAGTATGTTCAGTACTTCATCATTTATCTCTGATGGCTTTTGGCAGTCTGGAAAGGAGATGGAAATTTTCTGGACAAGTCTCTTCTCTCCTCTTTTTTAACTGCCATCATTGATTTTAACCATCTCTAGTGTTTACAGCTCACTACAGAAGCTTATGAGAATATGGTGGTGGCACTGGCACTGGGGACAACGGAGCCCTAACAATTCCCTCTGTACTCATTCCACTTGTCTCTGGTTTAACCCATTTTAAAAATTCCCTTTGTGATCCTCCTCATGTAATGATAGCTAGGAAAAAATGCCTAGAAGTTATTCAAGTGTACTGCAATGGCTGGAATTCTTTCTGGTATCTTCTTGCTCAGACAAATGGATGTGGCATCACATATCACAGAAGCACGAAAAGAAACTTAGCCCCTAAAAAAGGCAGCAGAAGGTGATCAAAGTGTAATTTTTAATGAGCTACTAAATGTAAGAAACAGTACTGCACTGGTGACACGTACATAGCCAGCGCAAATTATAAAGCTAAAAGCTGGAAAAGGAAAGGGCCTCTCCACGAGCAGTGGAACTATTGGAGACAGGTTTCCCACGCGCTGACGTCCTGTGTCACCGCCCACTTCAACCACTTGCTCCTGCCAGCTCCTCAGCGCTTCTAAAGCCATGTCCTGAGCCATCTCACCAACCTGTCCTCACAGTGTCTCCTAACCACCTCCGTTTCTGGCCACACACACACATACCCATTCAAGAAGTATTTAGACTGTGCCCACATCTTTCTTTTGCGGGGGTGAAGCTGCATGCATTGAGACTGTTCCTGAGCTAATTGGTGTGCTCTGGTGAGCTGTCAGGCAGGCACAAGGTGATGACCTTGCACTGCAGCCGCTCTCTTCATAGGAGTGAGGATACAGGGCTCTCCCCTCTGCCCTTGGCCAATTTTCACCAGTTGCACAATTTTCACTATCTGTGGTGATGCTAAGGATGGCGTTGGATTGACAGAGAGGCATTGGTAGAGAGCTCTAAAACAAACACACAGTCCATTCTTACACTTTCACTTCAGCCTGTCTCCTATAGGACAGAAACACAGGTTATTTAAACCTATACAGAGAACAAAAGCCTCTAGCTCTCATTTTCAGAGGTGCCAGTGGTTGCATCGGCGTCAGATCGCCGCTGGTTTTTCATGGACTTAAACATGCCAGACAATTTTGTTCTATTTTAATCTACTACTAATTTACAGAGAACAGAGACTTTTTAGATGCTTCACTGAGCCATCTTATCCTGTCTGCAAGGAGCAGTAAGTAGATTCCTTTCTTTTTTCAGGAAAGTGTCATTTTTTAATTAATTTTATAAACAAAATCCTTAGTGGATATAAATATTTCATGTGTAGCTTTCCTCTTTACTCCCCCTGTTCCTGAGAAACTTGTATTGCTTATTTTTCATGAAAGGCTTGTCAAGATGAGAAGCCATCACAGAAATATTTCAAAATTTCCCCGACAATTGGCTCATTCATAATCTAATTGCACTGGCAGGCAGGCAACTCCAAAAGTCCCTCGATGTGCCATGACAGTTTTTACATGGATCTTGACAATACTTGCCAAGTGCTTTTCACAGCCTTGAAGTTTCTGTCAAAAGAATAGAAAGAGGAATGAGAAAGGCAGGGAGTTTGACCACATGAAATGCAACTCAATAATTTTCCTTCCTCCAAGCTGAAATGCTAGCCTAAAATAGACAGGTGAAAGGCACACAAGGAGAGGTATTTGTTACTTTGAGAAAGTCTTGTTTTCAGAGCTCATCCTGAGTTTGAGGTACACAGTGGAATTAAGCCCTTTTACATTGTTATTTCTGTCATAGGAAAATAGAGGGTATATCCTGCATCAGAGGAAAGGCCCACCAGGAGACTGTTCCCGGTAGTACCTACTAGGGATGTATAAAGAGGAGAACAAGTACACAGCAAGAACAGGCTCCACTAACAAACAGATCCTACCTCTGTAGACATGTGTTTCTCTTCCAACAGTCTTGGTAGTAGCGTCTGGAGAAGACAGAGCATAGGGCAGCAACAAAAGTATTTGTCTTGGTAAAAAAGCCAAGCCAACCTCTCTCCTTGCTCCATAACACTTTTGCTGAAGGAATGGGGAGGAAGCGGTGTCCCATGGGGAGGAAGGGGTGTCCCATGGGGAGGAAGGGGTGTCCCATGGCCCACAGGTCTTGACCCTGGGCAGTGACACATGAGGAAGCTTGTTTTCCTCAGACTTACTGCTTCTAGCTGTCTGTCAGTCTTTTAAGTGGTTCTGTTTGTTTGCTTGCTTGTTTTTTCTCAATGGAAGATAGATGCCTACTAAAAAAAAAAGCAAAAATTACTTATAAAATAACTGCGTGATCTGGGGCCTAGATACTAGTCATACCTTAAACATCTGATCTGAAAGTTTATCCACATTACTTAATATTTTAGGTCTTAGTACAGAACCAAAGGGTTACTGCTAAAAAATGAAGTACGAAAATGAATGAATTCACTCTGCTTTTGCCCATCTCCCTTCAATTTGTTTCCATATTGTAACACATTGTGAAAGCTAATATAGATTTTGAGAACCAGAGGGAAAAAAAGTACAAACAGGAACACTTACCTACCACATTCACACTAAAAGTCTTCTGAAGCCCTTTTCAAAGCTCTTTGTAAGTTTGAGCCTCTTCAAGAAAAGAAACAATACCATCTGGAGTAGACAACAAAACAGACATCCAATTTGCCATCTAAGATACTGAATGCTACAATCAGTACAAGTGTCAGCTCTCTCACGTTCACGTCAGAGCAGGTAGAGTTTTATGAGCACTTGGTTGCTATGTCAGACTTCATCACGCTTAAAAATAAGAGAGGTTAAGGCTGCCTGATTCAAGACAGAAAAATGCAATCTTTCAGTGCTACTAATCAGTTGGGATGGATTGTGTAGGAAAATGGCAAAAATCACAGATTTGAGCAGGTTCAATATTTTCAGGAGGAGACATCTCAAAAGCAAATTCAGCCTCCCACCACAGGTATGTGCCTGAACAAGAAGCCTGAATTTTCCTCTAGAAGGGCTCTCTTTCCTCTCTCAACTAGACAGGGAGTGGACAGAAAGCTTAGACTAGATGCTGGACTTAGGTAAAGTAACTTCCTCAAAATGTCTCTTTCTGCCCAAACCCCCTTCCTGCTCCTGCAAATGGAAATTTCTCACAGTCTCGCTCAGGGATGACCGTGCTCTCCTTCCAGGAACACTTGCTTTCGCTGGTATTTATATTGCACAGAAAAGCAACAAAATGTCTCAGGAGAAGGCTTTGGAAGGGATGAGGAGCAGCATTATGCCATCAAATCTGCCTCAAAAATGACTTGTGGCTTAAATGATTTAAGGACAGAGGGTTGTTCTTCACTGGCTGGGCAGCTCTGGTCAAACGCGTGAGCAGCACTGGTGCACGCCAACACCCGCTCCCAGCGGCGATTCCATTCCGCGTTCACAGCCCCTGTTGTTCGAGTTGCTGTGTGACTGTCGGGAGAAAACAGATTGCTGTTCATTTTAATCAGTCAGATCACAGTTTTATTGAACGTGCCTGTTTGATGTGATTGCGTCGTGTGCAACGGAGCGAAATGAGACAAAAAGAGCAATTTTATATCACGTAGATAATAACAGATGCGCCCCTCAGAATTCATTATAGAAATCTGTTTTGCAGCCGTATGTTCCACTTCATCTGAAATCCTTTTGTTCTCATCAGCCTCTATCTGTGTGAAAGTACCACTTTGCATTTTGCAAGCATCGAATGATGGAATCTGATATTACTTTGTCCATATCATTGGACCCCCTGCTAAATGCTGAAAACTTAGAAGTAGAGTTTTCCATAGCCTACTAAAATAGCCACCATGTAGTCACCTGTTTGTGAAGCATCGGGTATATTTACCCTCTATATTACTATATGCCCTTTAAGTATCACTCTTCAGTAACTGGGAAAAAAAAAGTGAGCCTTAGCAGTAAGCAGTTTTAAAAATATTTTTTTCATTGGCTTTTTCTTCTGCCTCAGTCTATGCCTTCAGCGTGAGCACAGCTCTATGAAATCTCAGCTCAGCCTTGGTGTCATTTTAGTTTAAGGTGCAGTCAAATCTGTAGCCATCCAAATTCCCTTAGGACTTATATGTGTGTGTATGAATCAAAATTACAGGTATCATATGCTGCTTCTTTTCCTCATAACCTTTTTTAAACACCTACGTGACTCTGCTGACTAATATGTATTTTACTGGCTTGATCCTTAGCTGATGTATATTCAAGTGCCTCCACAGATTTCCATGGAGTTATGCCAAATTACATTACTCCAGTGTTTTGGCTGAAATCCTATCCCCTTTGACATCATTGGCAAAGCTCCCGTTGTCTTCAGCAAAGCAATTATTTCAATATACACACTCGGCATATAGAGACCCTCCTCAGCAGAAGGTCGTGCGGTCAGGATGCCTTAGAGGCATCGCATCCATCCTGCGAGGGCTGCTAGAGGTCAGCATGAAAACATGAATTTGTTGACCAGACAAAAGAAGGAATAAAGGAAAGACTGGACAAATATGAACTAACTTCTGCAAAAATCGTTCAAAGACGTTCCAGTGTAAATTTCAGCAGCGATTCAGAGCATTTCCTTATTGTTTTTTGTCTTTCTTAAAAAGTCACTGGCTTCTTTAAATATCTTCCTTTAGCCTTTCTGTAAATAGAAATCATTTTCTCTGGGTCAATCCTGCAACATATACACATTATAAATTTGGCAGAACCAATCGCTGGGACCCAGTCATCTCTCTGTATCCGCTCCTCACAGCCCACCCGTGTAGTACCCGAGCTCCTCTTCAAGGGCACCTTGTAACTCCCCCACCTTTCTTCATGTTCTCTGAGCTGCCGCTCCTGCTCCTGGGGACCCTGGTTGTTTCCTGTATCCAGGTCTCCAGCAGCTGCCGTATTGGGGCTCTACTGAGTTGTATTTCCCATCTCAGACACCTGCCTGAGGTTTCCACACCCATAAATCGAGTTCTCAGCACAGGGCCTGACCACTAGAGTCGCTTCCACCAGGCTGTGATCCTGAGTGACTTCCGGCTGATGTCCCCTCTGCACAAGTCCTCTCCCCTCTACCCAAATCCTTCCTCTTTTCCTACTTCACTGTAAGACCCCAGGACCACGTCCAGCTCACGGTACATCAAAGGCTTGACTCTTTGGTCAGCATTCCCACGGGGCACCTAATTCCCTCAGATAATCTTGCAACGCAGGCTGGTGGAGAAGACAATTAGATAATTAAATTTTCTTCTGTTTTTTTTGTTTGTTTTTTTTTGTTTTTTTCAGCTCAACTAAATATATGATGCATGTCCTTGGGCCTTCAAAATCTGTCACATCTATTTACATCTATTTAGACTAAATTTATTAAGATGAGGCAGTAGTATAGGTTTAAGTGGTACCTGGCAAAATCAGATCCTGATCTGGAAAGAACTTTGAGATCAGAGAAGTATTTTCATTCACTTAAGAAAAAAGTTGTGGGGTTCTTTTTATTTGCTTGGTTTAGTTTGACTTGGCATTTTATTGAAGGGAGAGGGGTTTTATTGTTATTTTTTTACTGTTTCATAGCGACACGCAGATCATCTTTTTGAAATTTCCTCTTTTCTCCATCTGGACAGCAAATCAAAAAATCAGTCATTCGGACAATACCAGCCAGCTCTTCTAAACTCCACTGAAATACCAACAACAACAATAATAGCAATAATAATAATTGATTTCCAGTCCTATTTCAGCAGAGGTCTCCACATAGTTAAGCTATTGCCTTGTTAGGCTAGAGGCATGCTAGGTGATAAAGGGACTTTCTCATGCATGTTTGAAGAGAGCAAGGGGATATTTATTTCTTGTAAACCTGGGGGAGCCTGATAACGGACATTTTTTAATCTGAAAGCTGGACTTTCAGCAAGTGCAACTTTTGTATCTTGAAAGACAGATGTTGAGGTTCTGAAATGTCAGGAAAACCTTCCAGTGAAAAAAGGGTGTGAATTACACTTGAGTTACGGTGAAGGGACAGATGCAAAATCCATATAAAAATGTTGTGAAGTATATTGCAAACCTAATGCTGCTTTGTGTGTGACATTAATGCCGTGGAAAACACATTGACTTAAAAGCCTCATGTCAACATTACCAGCCAAGGCTGAAATAAAGGCAGGAAGGTTATCATTGACAGTACAGATATAAACATATCAGTCTAATATTAGTATTATAAATAAAAAGGTTGTTAATTTAACAATAGCTGGCTATAAATATATATATTTAGGTAATGTCAGTGCTCACAAATTGCCAGTCTTTGTATCAGCCTTTATATGGGATGTCATAAAGCAGCCAAATACTTCCTGTTAACTTCTAGGAAATGACAGCCCAAACGCGGCTATAAACACCATCCTGTTGTATAAATCAGCTCTGTACCTGTGTAAATTGCATTGGTAATTTATAAATGTGAATGTAAACAGAAGTAGCCTGGCCATGCATCAAAGCCACCAATATAATGAGAAACAGGCTCTGGAAATCACAGCCAGGTTCTGCAGGTGTGTGGTGCTGGAGCGCAGGCGGCCAAATAGGACTTTTTGTAAGTGATGTTCACCACGCTCAGGCCACAGCGTTCTCAAGGAGTGTCTGTTAAGGGCGGAAAAGTGACCGGTATGACCCTCCCAGGTGTGCCCCAGCCCGAGCATTTTCTTACGCAGGCCGGGCACCACTGGAGTCAACGGGAACTTTTCAGAAGAGGCTCGCTGTTGCCATGGTGCCAGGCATTCACTCTACAGCACATTTCCAGGAGTTCCTGCTTTTAATGGACTTTTAAGGCCCAGTTCTTAGGGACTTTGGGACTATGGAAGCATCTGAAGTTTGAGGAATTGGGAGAGTGACAGTCCAAAGAGACCAAGATACATAATCTGCATACCGGCTTTCTCATGGACAAAAAAAGCTCAGATGTGCTTTTCCAACCACGCCGAAAGCTGACGGCTTCACTCAGTTGTCCTTCCATGGTGTCTCACGCGAGGATTTTTTAAAGGGATGAGGAGGGAGTACATATGGACCAAAGATTTTGACTTTCATGCTTTGCTCTTATAAACAATCACGTAAGGCGTCAGGGCTCGCTCCCACTAACACCACTGGCAGACAGCTTGGCTCCCAGCCCCTCTTCTGCAATCGTAAGGACAGATTTCTCTCCACTAAAGCCACCCATCTGACTTTTCACACCAACTGCACAGGAGTCAAACATGCTGGGAGCTCTGCCCAAGCAGTACTGCTGACTCCTGTTTGGAAAAAGCTCTTCACTTACCTGCCGCAGAACAGCGCTTTATTGCTCTGTGCAGAGAATTAAATAATTGAACAAATATTATACCACTCCCTAACTGAGGTATTAATATTGCTTTAAGGAATGTGATGTTTCCTGCCGAGAAACCATCTGCTGAATGAAACATGTGAGACTAAAATGAGGCTAAAAAAGTGGGCTGTGGATATGATAGTTCCAGATTGGAAGCTTCTTGGTACCATGGGAATGCTAATCAGTGTTGGTCCTGACAGCTGTAGGTGTTCAGCTCCCAACAACTAGTAACTCACACTCATACCTTTTTTTTTTTTTCCCCCGAGGGTGAAAGGCAGTCTAGAGCTACTTGTTTAATATATTTAGAGACAAGTGAATTAAGGAGACAGAATGATATCTCTGATAGCGTTTTACATGAGACACTGATGGATACTGGGAGAAGTGAACTTGTAGCAACTTCTACTGCTGACCCATGAGAACAATTTTTGAGACTCAAAAAATGTTAGAGACTTTTATGTTGGTTTGATCTTTTAAATCTGCTTTTACACCTCCTGGTTTTGTCAAGTGCAAGGAAAAGACATGCATTTGGATGTCTAGACAGACTCTTCAATCTTAGTTCCACTGCAGTGCCCCACAGTGTGATTAGTCAGACAGCCCCTTCTTTGAAAAAGAATCTCTGTGTATCTTCAAGCATGTTTGCAAAGGCAAACCTGGACAGAACTTCAGGCACCAAAGTGTCTTGCTAGAGCATGAGCACAACTGACTTCTGATGGATCCTACAGGCAAAGCATACCCACAAAGCTCAAAAGGATGCAGGAGAATTCTAGTCATTTGCCTGTCCCCTCCTTTTACCTCCAATTAATGGCATTGCAGCAAGAATATGGGATTTAGAGTCCAAACTGCTCAGTTTCTTCAAGTATCCCACCATAATTAAATCAAGATGATTTATTCTCGGATCCTGAGATTATTTCTGGCTCTACTCTTTACAGTCTTTCTGCATCTTGCTTTTAATAGTTGTACAAGACAGAACTTGTAGTTATTTGTACAATTTTGAACTTCTAGATAACGTGCTTGGAGATCCTTGGGAGAACTGAGATACCTCAGGATGATGTTTTATTGATGTTGAAACTGAGAAGCCATTCAGTAACTTATGCTGGGCTGAGAACTCACATACAACTTCTCTGTTCATTCATGTCATCTAGTAATGACCACAGATAAATGAAGTCCCTTTCAGACTCCTGCTCTACAGAAATTTTAACTCTTTCAGCTGAACTACGACATCCACTAGTTAACACAAACTTAAGAAGGTAGTCTTCTCCTAAACATCCTTGACCAGTTATTTCCCATTAGTATTGCTAAGAAGAGGAGTATCAAAAGATGAAGTAATTTTTAAAATCCTAGCTTGTAGGGGCAGCTGATACAGTGATATTTTACCTCCGGTTGTGACAAGAAGCAGGTGGGGTTTTTAGCCGTAGCAGTACAATCAGCTGGTGTTACTATGATGTGCTTTCACAGTTGTTTTGACTGATTGTGCATGTTGGAGCTTCTTCGTACTGACATAGCTCTTTGATTAAAATCAAACAACCAGCAGGGGGAAAAAAAAAAAAAAAAGAGGAAATAAATACAAGGGAAATAAAAACCTTGGGAATATTTGTAAAGTGCACTGAATCTGAGGACTTTACAAGGCACAGGTGGTAAAGAAACTTCTTACCATTTTGTGCAGTCCTGATGCTGCCCCTTCTCTGGTTCTGCAAACACAGATGCTCGCGCTGTCTCTGGCACGGGACCTCCAAAAGACGGCAATGTGAACAAAGCACATTTTAAGGAGTCTGGCACAGGTACCGACCGCCAGCGTCTGTGCACTATGCCCAAAACTTGGTATTGTGACTATGCCCCTTGTAGTTCTCACAAAAACATACATTACAAAGTTAAGTGAGTAAGTAAACTGATCTGCCATGAACAACAAAAGTGGCCCCAGGGCTTTGGACCGCATGAGCCTAGATTCAAACCAAAGTGATGAATTCCATTCTTAATTGATTCTGCAAAGATTCTTAATGAGGCTGTAAAGGAGGCATCCTGAACGTAATGGATTACTTTTGGAAAACAACAACAATAAGGGAGAGGGAAGGGCCACCTTTTAAACATCCATGTAAGTAAAAGTAAAAGATGGGTGGTGTGGGAGAAGACCGAGGATGTGTTTCTACCCAAACCAGAGGGTATTTTAACTTGTATTTTTCTTTATTTATGAATGAAAACCAAAAAAGGGTTATATAATAGAAAAAGAAAGGTGGTGGCAAAGCACTCCAAGGTTTATGCTTGGTCACATTACAAACCCTTGTTAAAGTATCACACAGAATCACACAGAATCATTGAGGCTGGAATAGACCTCCGAGATCATCAAGTCCAGCCTATGACCCAACACCACAATACCCAGCTAGACCATGTCACTAAGTGCCACCTCCAATCTTTCCTTAAACACCTCCAGGGATGGCGACTCCACCACCTCCCTGGGCAGTTCATTCCAGCGCCTCATGACCCTTTCCGTGAGGAAGTGCTTCCTAATATCCAACCTAAACCTCCCCTGGCGCAGCTTCAGGCCATGCCCTCTTGTCCTGTCACTAGTTGCCTGGGAGAAGAGCCCGACCCCCACCTCTCTACAACCTCCCTTCAGGTGGTTGCAGAGAGTGATGAGGTCCCCCCTGAGTCTCCTCTTCTCCAGGCTGAACACGCCCAGCTCCCTCAGCCTCTCCTCATAAGACTTTCCCTCCAGACCCTTCACCAGCCTTGTCGCTCTCCTCTGGACCTGCTCCAGCACCTCAATATCCTTCTTGAAGTGAGGGGCCCAGAACTGCACACAGTACTCNACCTGGCGGGTCACCCAGTCGTAGAATGAAATCAGATTGGTCAGGCAGGACCTTCCTTTCCTAAACCCATGTTGACTGGGTCTGACCCCCTGGTTGTCTTGTATATGCTGCTCGATGGCACTCCGGATGAACTGCTCCATAACCTTGCCAGGCACCGAGCTCAGACTGACAGGCCTATGGTTTTCCAGATCCTCCTCCTGGCCCTTTTTATGGATGGGTGTCACACCAGCCAACTCCCAATCATCTGGGACCTCCCCGGTGAGCCAGGACTGGTGATAAATGATGGAGAGCGGCTTAGCCAGCTCTTGCGCCAACTCCCTAAGCACCCTGGGATGAATCCCATCCGGACCCATAGATTTGTTACGATCTAAGTGGCACAGCAGGTCACTAACTCATTCCTTTCACCAGTAGGGGATTCAAACTTAAAAATATAACCCGTTGTCACACTGCAGGAACTAAAACGAGAACCTCTGAAATACCAGTGACACCTACTAGACAGCGTTTCCATCAACTTCAGTGGGGTTACTATCATAATATCAGCAATCCTGAGTGCTCATAACCATGCATGCTCATGCAATTTACATCTGGCAGTCCATTCCACCACTTGGATCAAAGCAAGAGCCCCTGGACACCCTGCATATAAGCTGTAAGTCCGGCAATGGATTTGAGAGGGAGTCTGCATAAGGAGGCAGTGTCAGCACAGCTCTGGAAAGGACTGCTTTTATTTTCCTCAGAGGTGAACCCCATTTCCACAGGGAAATTCTTTCTCCTCTCCATCATGGGTAGGTGAAGAGGAAGCATCAGTTCAGGGTGGGAAATCCAGCCATGACTAGACCCACGTGTGGGTACAGGCACAGGCAGAGCAGCAGCCGGCGCTGTCTCCCAGGACAGAACAGAAGGCACCTGCTTCATAAAGCAACTGAGGCAGTGGGAGTCTGGGTAGAGAGGAGGTGACAGATAAACCATCCGCAGCACAACCACCCTGGCACAGACAACCCTTGCAGGTGGTGATGGAGGAAATGCCCACAGGTGAGACAGGGAGAGTTGCTGAAATCTCCTCGCGCCTCACCCCAGTACAAAAAAAAAAAAAAATGCAGGGGAAAGAGAAGGGTAAGGTCTGTGTTCATCTCAGCAGTTTGCCTCGTGAAGGTCTCCAGCAGGTATAAGTTTAGATGGATATAAATCAGGAGAAGCCCTGCTCAGTCATGTCCATGTTCTCAAATTTTGTGGTGTTACATTTTATTATATCCATTCTCTTTGCTTTAATAGAAAATCCCCAAACTGTATTACTTCTACTGTCAATGCAATTCCGTAGGAGTAGGGCTGTTTGGGTTGGGCTGACTTTTTTTCTTTTAACAGATAAATGCAATGATATTAGAGATTTGGAAATGTATTTACCATGAACATACTTCTGCCATCTCCTTGGCTTCTAAGATACAATGATTTGCAGTGATTTGAGGTCAGATATACAAACAAGTGATAGAATGTTAGCTGGCCCTCTGTAGCATGCTTTTAGTCTGCAGTTCACCTCTCTTGGCCCCCTTTCACTTAAAAAAATGAGTATCTTTGAATATTAAATCTGAATGTTCACTGTTTTTCTGAATGTCAAAATTTGGAGGGAAGTGAAGAACACAAACACATTGACTCATCTCAAGGCTGTTTTGAGTAATCACAAACCCAGCATGTTTTTTGGTATTTACCTGTGTTTTGAGACTTTATTAACTGAATATTGTGAAGTGCTTAGCAATCCCTGGATGGAAAGTCGTTTATACCACGCTAAGCTAAAACATAAATAAGAATAAAGTACAGATATATGCCATATCTGGAGAATGGTCTCCAAAGAGGGAAAATCAGGGGATTGATTTTTATGTTTATGGAAGTCAGTGGGGAGTTCTGCTCTAAAGTCAGTGGCATGTGCAATGAGCTCATGCAGATGGATGGGGAAGTTAGTGTGCAGATAGCTGTGGATTTACAGCCCACCAGGTATTCTGCAATAACTTGCCATGAGGGTTTTCTTAGCCCGTGCTGAGAATGCCTTTGTGTGCAGTAGGCTAATAAACTATTTTGCACATGTTCTCTATTAGGTAGGTTTCTTACACCGGTTGACACACTAATTTCTACACATTACCTTTTCGGTAGTGATAAATCCTGTAACACTGTCTGGGTAAGTTACACTTAGGTCTCTTTATATTCACCAAATACGCAGTCAGGCTGGCAGTACAAGCGCAGGAAAACCAATTCCCTTCTGCCATAAACTGCGATGTTTCCCGAGCAGCCCAGGCAGGTCCAGAGATTCAGATCTGCAGCAAATTGGAGCAGCAGCAGGAACGGCAGCAGCAGCTTTATCCACACTGAATGGCAGGAGCACCGCAAGTCACAGGCCAAGGGAAGCCCCAGCTGACCCCCCGAGGAAGAAAAGCGAAGCAGCCACAAGATACAATCCTTTGCTCCAAGGTAAATCTGCCCCAGGGCATTTCACACCGGTTCTCTTCCAGGAGGAGATTCCCTAAGAGCAAAGGAGTTTGTGGGAAGTTACGCTCAGTCCACGGCTGCTGGACATTTGCCTGGAGGGGGCTGCAGGGCAACCCCGGTTAATCAGGCTGGGGTCTCCAGTGGCAGGGGCAGCACTCCAACGCGTCTGCCATCCTCTGGCAGGGCACTGTGCAAAATAGCACTGGGTGCAGTTCAAGGCCAGGAGAAAAAGAAATATCTATTATGCCTACCTTTGACAACAATGCTTTATTTTTTTTAAAAAGGGAAAAAAAGAAGAAAGTTTGACAGCCAGAAGTGCCAGGCTGGTGGAGACACACTGTCTGCACAGCAGCTCCTCTTGGTAAGAGATCTTAAAAGCTTCAACAGTGATCTGTTATTCTTACAAGACACAACAAAGCTCCCAACAGGCAGGGAACAGCAGAATTAATGGATTGGAAAGTGAGAGTCTAATGTATGAGCTTTCAAAAGTCTCCCAAGACTCTCAGCCTCATTGTGCATATCCCGTAAGTTACTGCTGGTGGGGTTTGGGTGTACGTGATACTGTCAGGGGGAAAAAAAGCACAAAGGTCAATATAGCTGCAAACTAGCTCAGAGCATAGGGGTAATATTTCTACGGAAATTTTTTAACTCTAAGAGAAACAAATATTATTTACACAGCAAATGGCTTAAAAAAATACCCAAGTAAGCAAAAATCGGCTCAGTTCAACTACTTTACAGTTAAATCATTTTTTATTGAATTCAAGTTTCATGGATCATTAGAGAGCCAGAGGCAGAATTCCAAGAGCTGCTTTGGCCTAATGAGTCTTCAGCAAATTGTTTTCTTAAGGATCTCATGCCTTCTTTCTTGGCTCTGAAGAGAAACTGTTGTATGTAATTTCTCTTTACTTTTTCTTTTTTTTTTTTTAAAAAATCAAAACCAAAACAACACCACAAGCTTTTAATTGAATGTAATTTATACCAGTGCAATAGGCTGTTGGTACTCTGTATTTCCTTCATCTTTTTTTACTAGGAATATAAATGTCCCAATATCACAGAAAAGGTACTGACACCTGCACTTACTTTCTTGCGGCCAAATTATGCACTTTTCTTTTTTATCCAGCAAAACCTACTGAAGTCAATAGCTTTAAACTCCCTGGTTTCACAGGCTTATGCTGTTCTGCACCCTCCAAGAACCAACAGTTATAAATCACTGCAACCATTACTCCTAATGCCCTAACTGATTTTGGAAAACGAGAGAGGGAATCTATCGAAAACCTTACAGCTGATACAAATGTACCTCCAAAGGAAAATTTTTATTAATAAATAAGCCTACCACTTTAATACGCAATCGGAGAGTGAGTAGAAAGTTCTTTCCACAGCAGAGAGGAACCATTTCACGTCAAGTTGATCAAAATGCCTTCTCTCATCCTGGCCGGGGCAGGCCAGTGCCTGCAGCCAGCGGCACAGAAGGGACTGGTGGGACTGGCCGCTCGTGCAGCCGCCCGCGGCCACCCCACTCAGATTCCCGGACAGCCCTTCCCATCTGGGAACGCTGTGGGGTAGCGTGTGCAGCGCATCCAGGGCAAGCTCCGGGTTCGTGCTTTGGGTTTACCGGCAGCTATCTTAGTTGTTCTGCTGTTGTGTCTAATATATCCCCAAACAGCTGGTCCCTGCATCAGTCACCCTGAGGGAAAAAAATAAATAAAATACGGCGGCCAATCTAGACAAGGAGCTCCTTCATCAAAGGGGAACTGCCTCACTAGGAAGGAACCATTAGCAGTTGCCTTGGACTTATAATTGAAGGTCTTATTTTCCGTGCACAAAACAAAATAAAACAAAAGTCTTTTGCTTCAGTGCAGTGAAGTTTTCATCAGCAGCTTGCTAAATGGCTGGGCTGAAGTTTGTGTGTTTCAGAAAACGGAACGAGCAGCACAGCAAGAGGCACAGCAGCCTCTGCTACAGTTCATCTACTGTTAATCCAGTCATTTGGTCTGAAAAGCCAATCAATCTTTGCAGCTCTGATGATTGTTGTGCAGCTAGAGTTGGCAAAAAATATTTTTGTAAATGAGCCTGACGACGAGGATTTGAGAGAGGCAGAAATTATTTGTCTGCAGAGTCAAATTTGGTGATCATTTCCAGCCAGGGAAACAGGAGAGCGAGCCATTTCTGAAATAAGCGTTAATTTTCTCTGCTCTGCGTGGCCAGGGGCACGCGTGGGCAGAGAGGCCCAGTCTTGCACTCGCTGTAGTCCCTACATCACCAGCTCACCACAGAGAGCCCTGGCCACCAAAACACCCAACAACTCAGATCATCCTCCTCTTCCCAACACAGCCATCAATGAAGTAAACCATGGACAAGTTGCTAGCGATGGTAAAGAAGAACTGCGAAGGAGAGAGCGAAGCAGTGCTCCCTAGTGTTTCTGGAGGGGTGGACATTAGAGGGCATCATGAAGGCTCCCTCAACTCAGGAAGAATTAGAAGAGGAGCTGGGTGACATTGCAGGACTTTTGGAGCTGTTGACCCAGAGTGAGGTGTGGGAGCAGCTTGCAGACTGTGCCCACGTGCAGAGCAGTGATTAGAGCACGAGGCGGGCAGGGGGCGAGCAGAGTCCCTGCAGCAGCATGACACTGTCTAGGGCTTTCCCCGGGCTGGAACAGAAGGCTGGCCCCCCAGCACACAGCTCTACAGTGCCACGGTGTTGGCGGCCACGAGCCACAAAGCAAGAAGCAGCGGTCTGGGCCAGCCGTCGCGGGCGCCAGGTGAAACGAGCACTGGTTGCCCACTCTGCCTCGTTTGACAGAAAACCAGAGCTGTGCAGCTGCGAACATCTGACTGCTGGCCAAGAGCTGCCACCAGCCAGGCTTCGTGCGCAGAGACTGCTCCGGCTCGGGCCTCACCCACCACCGGGGAGTGTGCAAGAGCTTCTCTGAGCAAGGGCTGAGTTAAGGACCTTAAGATTTGTCACGTTAAAGTTCAGCCTTTTGAAGCCGCTCACAGCCGTCAGTGTCAACTGTGTTATTTCAGATTTTTAACTTCCCGAGGAATCGGACAAAATCCCCGAGAACTCTTTGTGAAAATGTTCAGCCCGGGAGTCACAATTCTTTTGCGTTCGGAAAGCTGCCGAAACTGCTTAACTACAGAAGGCTGATTACCGCGTATCTTGAATTTCAGACAAATCACGAGATGTTAAAATTGGGACTCAGTGTGATAATGATGACTCTGCCCACTTAGTTCACTATGGGCTTCAAGTACTGTACTTATTCGCTCGACATTAAAAGAAAAGTGGCTTTCTCCCCTGCTATTTCCCAGAAAGCAGGGGAATGAAACCTAACCAGCTTGAGACCATTCAGACTAAAATGCAAAATGATGATTTTTTGGCAGGGAGTGGGTATGTACAGTGGATAAAGTGCAGGGAATTAAAAGCCAAGAGCAGAAATATACATTAACTGAAAGCCACAGTAAAGCACCTTGCTATGTAGAAAGTTTGGAAAAATTATATGCAGTTTAAAATTAAAGACAATATTTTATTTTTTTTTATTTCATACATATATATGTGTGTTTTCATGAATATGTGTGTGCGTGTGAAATGCAAGCAGTAATGAAAGGGGTAGATAAATTACTTCTGTCAGATGAATGAGGAAAAAAGTAAAAAAGCATTTTAAATACAGTCAGAACATATAATTAATCAGAACTACTCTGATTAATAATTATTGTTATTGTAGTTATTATTGATAAATGTTAGCACTAGACTTCAATGGCTGAGCTACTAAGAATTCAGATTAACTGAAATGCATCTAATTTGCCTGCATGTAGCTATAGCCATTTTTATTAACCAATAATTCTTCTCTAATACTGCTGGTTAACATCACTCTCTTACTCCATATAATAGCCATAGTTCCTCTTCTACTCAAGACACACTGAAGGACCATGAATCTGTTCTTGCCTCTGCCCCAGGGTTTCTGTTCTTTCTCTATCCCTTCCTACCCTTGTCTGTGACACAGGGTAACAAAGCCTGCTGAACTCACTGGGCAGGGAGGGACAATCCTCACTCCTGGCTGGGGTGGGAGAAGGGGAACACACCGCTGGGAAACCCCTTGGAAAGCAGCTCCGAGTGGTTAGAGTAAAGGAACCAATGACACAATGGGATTGAAGTGGGGCAAGGAGCTCAAGCCACAGGAAGGTGAATATTACCTGGGTATTTTTCTGGGACATTTCAGTCTTTTGAAAGGATGCTCAGTGAAAGGGTAGTTACCTTTACAAAGGAGAGAGGATAAACTTTGGGTGGGAGGTGGGAGAAGTGCCCATTTCTGCCTGCTTCCAGATAGCGCTGTGACAGATATATCCTGGGCAGAGCACATTCTTCTTCCTAGCAGGCTGCACAAATCCCTCACCCTGTTGTGAGAGTGAAGCACGAACAGAGCCTCCGACAGCGATCCTCTCCAATTTACAACACGGCCCTATCACGGGGCAGCAGGCAGATCTAAGGCTAGAGTTAAGTGCTGTTATCATCGTTGCCCGGTCGGTCTCTGTACACAGGACTGGCCCAGCTGCAGCTTGGGCTGCAGGAACCGCACTGCGGGGGCAGCATCGAGATCCCTTTAGGTGAGTATCAACCATCCACAGGTCATGCAGCCAGCATGACCTACAGCAGGGTGTACGTGAGCTTTCTTACTTGAGTATAGTCAAGGCTTGGTCAAACTTGAGTACGGCCCTTATTAGCTAAACAGGAAAAGAGATCAGCCTGGGCCTGAGTAGGAGCAGAGATCTGGGCTTTCTTGAGGGTACAGAGACTCCCCGCGTTTCACCTGTGCTCCAGCCACTGACATAGGCATAAAGCTCTAGAGAAGCGCGGGCTCCATATTCGTTACCAATATGGAACACAGCACTTATTCCCACTGTCACTGCTTTAGCCAAGGAAAAGTTTCAGATTGTCAAAGGTTTAATTTAAGAGTGCATTTTTTGTCAGTAAATAACAAGCGGAAAAAGTTATCCCTGCTAAAATCTACCTCCTCTGCTAATTAAGTAATCAATATGTAAGATAAGTTTTAAAGGTATTTCCAGATGGCCAGTTATTCTGTGTTGTGATTCTACAGGGAGTCTGTACCATCTTGGCCAGAGACAGCATTTTCCTGTATGCTACAGTTAAATCAGCTCTCAAGTGTGAAATGAGACAAGACAAAATCCATCACACTTCCCTGAAACTTTACCAAATCTGTTTCCATTCCCAGAGAGCAAAATAATCTTGATTTTTGAAAGGAAGCATGTCCAGGTCAAAACCACCTCTGTTTCCAATTACTTCTGTTTTCCCATGTTCTTAAGCTGCAGATAAAGAAGGGAAGTGGTACCCAGTAGCTTATGTTCCTTCGTTATCCACATGTAAAAATGTGTCATTTCATAGCTGTCTCTGGATATTTATGTGCATTTTGGTTCTACAGTCAAATAAGTGCAAATGGATAAAGTTCAAATGAAGACATGATCGTTTTACCTTTATACCAACGTCCTTCTGGAAGATGTAAAAGAATTCTGCTTCCTGTCCACAGTGGTTTGTTTTCAGAATGTATTTCTTCTTGGTTTTGCAATAGAGAACCATAAGCCTTCCTCTAAACTGACAATCAGTTAAGCAGACTTTGACCTATTGGGGATTAAAGTTGTTTTCTCATTGCTATCCTAAGGAGTCTTCCACCTGCTTGACTCAAACATAAACTTACTCCTCGAGTAGTTATTTCAAAGTGCCTGATGTTAAAATGTATGATACTAAAAAGACAACAAATTCCCAACACCCTTGTCAGTCTCTGCCTGTCACCAGAACAGATTTTTGTCTGCTGTCAGCAAAGTCAAACAAGCAGAAACCCAGCTGCTTCCTGCAGACAGAGCCTACAGCGTTTACAGACTGTTCAGCTCGGAATCTCCATTCATGTCTCCTCTCACTAGCTCTTGAATGTGTGCAGCAATGGTGTCTTCACCACATCCTTGTAATTAAGTCCAGCTACCCAGTGCTTTCTTCCAAGAACATTATTCTTATTCTCTGCTGCCATCTCCGATCTAATTTCCTCCACTTTATCTAATTCCCTTCTGCATGTAGGATGAGCATACAGAGAAAACACATATTTTCAGATATAGAGAAGATTAAATGCTATAACAATTGACCTTGATGTATGCAATTCTTTGTAATGTATATTATTACTTATTTTGTTCCCCCCCCCCTTTTATTACAATGGCTTATTGAATGATAAAGTGTAAGTTCAGGAGCTAAAAATATATTTTGAACTGCATTCTTCTGGATGGAGAATTGTTTGAACTGGTAAAACAAGATATAATATTGAAATTATGCTAAGAGCTGTAAGATTCCATAATGACTCCTGAACTGCCTTTTAAGAAGTGTATTGAAATTATAAATGCTTAGTTTTTGAAAACTTGTGTGAGATTTTGAGTGTCTCATTCCCATAACAAATTTCACAGCCATGGTCTCTGCCATTAGGTATCTGCCTGGCAGGAAGATAAATAGCTGCAAAAGAGAGCAAATCTCAGACTTCCATCATCTGTTCTTCATATGCTGCTAAAATGTGTTTTTTCTTCAACAGTGGAAAGCTAACAGCCTATTTATCTTTGAAGTCAATCCTATTATTTACAGTATTTATCAAGTCTTCACTTTATTTTGAAATAACATGATGCTGAACTGTTCCCACTGCTTTGTATTCAAGGGAAGATGATTACAAAGACAACTTTGCTGCATAACAAAATTCGAGTTAACAAACTAACCCTTCTGATCCTTTTTTAAAAATTCTTTTCAAAGCTGTTTCTGCTCATAGCCCATTTGCCTAGAAAAATGACATTTCATCACACCATATTGTTTAATTTTGATTTTGTTTGATTGCTTTAGGTAAGAAGAGGAGGAGCAAGAGGGTGACTTTTCATTTCCTCCCTCCAGAA
Organism: Baryphthengus martii; assembly: GCA_013396935.1. Taxonomy (NCBI): domain Eukaryota; kingdom Metazoa; phylum Chordata; class Aves; order Coraciiformes; family Momotidae; genus Baryphthengus; species Baryphthengus martii. The sequence goes on from VWZK01019620.1 coordinate 537,237, forward strand.
GAAAAAGCAATTGAATCTGGCACTTCTGCTCAGAGCTCTGTGTCTCCCTCTCACCCGCTCCTATTCCTCATGGCCTGGCTGGGCAAGTACTGCCCGTTTAGTGGGGGCTTAACGGCTTCTGAGCAGCCTGACACAGGAAGAAAACTCAACTCGAGTAAGGCTGTGCTTTCACCTCCCTTCCTCTCTGAGCCTCACTCTAATAATGAATATATACCAGGCCATGAGAAGTATCATGTGTGAGTCCTAGCGGCCCATACGATTTATGTGATGCAGTAGACTCTCATCTTGCATGTTATCAATTTTTACCCACCCTGCCCACAAGCATTTCTATGTCATGGCTGCTCTCTCCATCTGTGCAACTCAGCCCTACTCCCTGAGCACAGGTAAAATGACTTGAGTCTCCAGTTGTGGCAAATCCTGTGGTGGGGGGAAAACCACAGCGCCAGAGCACCAATTGAAGTCATAAGCTGAGAGAAGAGGGCAGCACGGAGGGAAAGAAACTTGCATTGCAGGGCATAAAGGCAAACTGCCGGCAGGTGGAACAGTCTGGTCAGTTTATGCCAGATGATGGTCTGCTCCAGCAGAGACAGGAGCTGCATCAGAGGTTACAACTGCCCAAGCCAATCTCTTCTCATGTTCTAGTTATATTAGCTGACCTGGAGCTTTAAAGGTTCTTCTGATTTTTTTTGGGGGAAAAAAAAAAAAAAAGTCAGTAAGAGTGAGAATGGTCTTCAGCTTAGATTTTACAGACAAGTCTCTCATCCCACAGTAGAAGCATTTAGGGAAGTGCAAGAGAGAAATAAGGGTCCACAGGTGTTAATCAGGAGAGGGAAGCAAAGCAAACCTGGATTTGGTAGCTATCAGCTACACCTCATTACCATGCCGCAATGTCACCTGCAGCAACTTGTTTATTTCAGGGCTACAGCCGGAGCTGGCACAGGGGAGCTAATCAAGAGCTTCCAAACCTAACTGTCTATATAGATACAGTAATAGCTATAAATATGACAGTACTCGGCCCAGTGCCTCTGTGAGGCGTAGGATGTCATGTATTATACTCTGACCAATAATAGTTCACAGAGGATTATGAGGAGCTACTGCCAGTATATTGCTCTCTGGTCTAGTTTACCCAGAATTACTATAACAGAGTAAGCAGAATTTAGATCTTATCAGCCTGGATCCTCACTGTTCTGCTTTCCCACAGCATTTTTCATTCACATAACTCAAAGAAGGGTAGGTTGCTTAACTAACTCAACCTTACAATGCCCCGGAGGTGAAGGTAAACAAGTTTATGTACATTTTACAGGTGGGGAAACAAAATCTAGTATTTTTCCCAAAGAAACTAGTTATGGCTTTTTGCAAGTAACATCTGACTCAGAAGGGCACAGGAGATGGAACCTTCACCAAGAGCCTCACCACACGTGTTTCAGCATTCGCTGACTCTGGGAGAGTCTCTGTCTGTGGATATAACCTTCCAAATCTTTATCACTAATTTTCAAAAGCCCTGCAATAAACTCTTGCTAAGCAAAAAAAAGTGGAAAGTCTAGCAAGCCCTTTTCTATGCCTACATTAGAGGAAAGTGGTGGCAGAATCAGCTTGTTTCCGTAGACTCATACTTTGGAGCAAAACGGTCAGAGAAGTTGTTAAGTTCTCGCTTTCTTCCACTGCCAAAAGCAAATGCATCATAGTGTACTTGAGTTTCCTGAGAATCACTAAATTTGTCTTTTTTATTGTGCAGCTGAGATATGGCGTGATGTATTCCACTGCAGAAGCAAGCGAGGTACTGGCATTTTTTTCTTTATTCTCCTCCAAATAGCTGATCTATGGTCCAAGCAGCCATGCCACGGGAATGAAAAGAACATGTGCTAGTGCTTCACCCTTTGAATGCATTGTGCCTGCACAGGGTCAAGGAGCCAAAAGAGAAAGGCAGAGAGAGAGCTGTTTTATGCAATGAAAGATCCTGATAAATAGAGGAATCAAAAATATCTTCTGAATGTATTCTGTCTGGCTCTCGAAGATAATATTATAGCTTTCTCTTCTGTAGCGCTGAATGGCTCTGTCAGTTGGAAAGATACTACTGAATAGAGCAAAACAGTGAGGCCTCTTCCCTGCAGTAATAAAAAGAAAAACAAGCTTCACCTTTTCTGCCTACTTTGCGTGCTTCAGCATGTGTTATTTTGGGGGATTCTTTGCAACATATCATTGTGTCAAAAAGAAAATTGAGGGGCTGTCATTTTCATCACAAATACATCATTTTACTGGAGGAAAATAGAGAACCTGGATGTAACACCCTGCACCAGCTTTCTTGTCTATTAGTGTCTAATCTGACAAGCTCTTAGTGGCTTCCAAAACTTTAAAGATGACAGTTCAGGCAAATTATCCCTGGCAGGTACAGTGTACTGGGGGAAAATGTGTGAGAACAGTCCGTTTTACAAGCCAGGGTTATCTGCTAAGGCTGTCTTTGAAAGTGAGCAAGGATCTCCTATGTTTTATTACCCTCTTTTTGGTAATCCCTCTCCTATTTATTTCAACCTGAACAGGTAAAGCAGGAGAGACAGCAGGAGCTGAACAACAGGATAGTGCTGTCAAGCTGTCATCAGATGACCTTCAACATACCTTACTGCTTTTCAATTAACAGTGCTATACAGGGAAGAAAAAACTGCTTTTGCCTTCTCTTTGCCAGGCAGGTTTCATCCTCTGTTTTAAGTGGAGAATACACTAATTTATCCATCTCCACACTGAGTTACTATCTTACATTTTTCCTAGACCTAGATAAGATTAGGATTTTAATATGGCATAAGCAGCTCGTGGCTTGTGTAGGGTTAAGTGCTCTCCAAACACCTGGGTAACGTGTGACTAGATAAACACATCACGTTTCTTGAAGTGAAACATTATTCTGCAGCTTCTCAAAGTCATGGGTGATTTTCTACACTGTCAATCCAAGCCAGGCTTTAATATGATAAAGAGCTCTGAAGCTGCACTCCTATCACAAGTTGAACACACTACCAAAATCATTTTGATCCACTTCTACTATCTCATAAACATCTGGCATTTGGCATGGCTGAGCGGATGGAGACATTTCTGAACCGACTTTAATGACCTCCTAGTACATTTGCAATAGATGAAGCTTAGCAGTTAATCATGATTGAAGTTGGCACCTGAAACAAGATTCTCACCTCAGATTTGTGTTACAGTTGCAGCAATATCTCCTAGAGATATAATTTGGAAGCATTTCTGCTCTAATCTCAAAGGAGTACTGGCACTATAAAATAATTGCTTAGGAATAAATGGATTTACAAATAGTGTGTGCTGCATTTGGGTAGTTCCTATTGGCATTTTCCTGAGAAGTTCAACTTTAAGCTTTCCAGGTGGCCTTTCTCTCAAAAGTATTTCATGGATTTTCATTGGATCAGAAAGATCAAATTGTACTCATTGTCCTTTATATTTATTTAATTTTTTTTAAGAGAGAGGGTCCTCTTGTTGCTCAATTTTTTTCAGGGCCATAGACTGACTGATAACCCAGGAATTTTTGGCCTACCTCATCAGTGAAGTTCAGTGTTCCCACTGGTGCTGTTATCCCACTAGTCCAAACTCCCAGTTCAGGATCACTTACTGAGTCTCCCAGACAAGCTCTGTGCTTGTCTTTTTGTTTGTTTGTTTGTTTAAATTCTATGAACAGATGACAATTTGACTTTATCTTTTAGGGAATTAAGACTATGCAAAAGCATTGTAAGTGTAGTCGAGTACCTAAACTTGGAACAAGCTGTAGAAACGAAGTCTGGTGTCAGTGGACTCAGATCAGTGGAGCAAGATGAGCAGGAAGCATGACTTCATCCTCCAGGACTAAGAATGGGGAAAACTGTAACTGGCATTGACAAGATCACAGAATTAGCAAATGTTTAGCAGCCTTTGGTTCCTGTGGCAGATGAGGGCAGAACCTGATGAATGCTAAACCCAGGAGTATTTGGTCTTAGAGCTATAGTTTATTCCGTCATAGTTGGACCATATTTCTATAATGCAAACATATTCATTTATAAAGAGGAGGCAGAAAAAAGAGAATAAAAAAGGTGCATGCTCTGTGCTGGGCAGGCTGGAACAGAATCCTGGGCACTCTGGGATCTTAGTGGAATCATCAGGAATGTGGCAGAACAGCCAGTATCTGAACTGCTGATTACACTGGTGACAGTTGCGTTTATATTTAGTTGATATAATGGTTTGCATTTCCCTCTCAGTCAGACACTCACAAAAACAATTACAATTAAGCTCAGAATAGAGATTGTTTCACCATTAGATGGGAATGGGCTGGGAGTCAGATATTGCTTGAGTCATGATTTCTGGAAGTTCTTGTTTTCTCCATTCCCCGTGTGGAAAGCATGTGAGTATTTAACATTCAGCTTCAGGGAGAGGCAAGAAAGGAAGTAAAATTCTGGTCAACAGGCTCAGAGAAGTGGCAAACAGTAGAGAAAAAGCTAGCTCTCACCACAGAGCAAGGACCAAACATTTCTGAGCACAAGTAGAAAGGAAAATGACCTTGTGAAAGAGGAAAACAGATGTTCTGGCTGCAGAAATAGTGAAGGAATGGGCAGCCACATGTACAAATTTCCTTTGAAAAAGCAGCTTCCTAATCAAATCAGAAAAACATCATAAAGCATGTTTCAAAGGAGACCTTCAACACTACCAAAAGTTTATCTGCAAAGCACCGAAACAAAGGGTTCCTTCTCTCTCTAGTCCTGGCTGATGAGAAGTTAACAGCCTATTTCTGTTACCAGTCACTCAGTTTGTGTAAGTGACAGCAGAGATCTGCGTGGTGGAGGAAAAGCTTCTTGACTGACAGATGGCAGCTTGCTGGCTTTATTCAGCTTGCTTTAAAAATATGCGTGCATATATATATATATACACATTTACTCGCATGTGTATATATACACATATATATGTGTGTGATGAGTAACAACATCCAGTTAAAGAACCTTATCAGCTGAAAAATCAGGTACTCATAAATAGTGCGTCTCAGAACGAAGTTTGCCTGCTCAGAAATACTCACTGGATAGTCACCCAAATTGGAAAGATGTCATTCCACCCTCTGTCAGAGTTTACCTGTGTGACCTTGGGTAAAACACCAAAGCAGGCAGGTAGTGCCACGTGCGATGCCTACTGGATGTGGCTCTAAGGAATGATGCAGGCTTAAGGGAGCCACATTTCTGTGGTGTGGCTGCTGGAGGCCAGGTAAGAATATCTTAAGCGCCTAAAATGAAATTAGGCACAAGTTTCGATATCACTCTTCATTTAACTCTGTGCTTCAGCACCACATTGGTAAAGTTCTGACCTCTACCAACAATTTTCTCACCAACAATTGACACTAATAGTGTGTGATACCATTCGGCCATGCTACTGCCGTCAGGCCCGTCAGGCACATTCATCTCTCTGGCTTCACAAATTCTTTTACTTTAAGTCCTTTACTGCTTCTTCCTTTTTTCGTTTTTCAAGATGATCTGTCCATCAAATAACTTGTCGACATATAACAGGACAAGAAGATTTTGATCTCGTGACTGTGAATCTCTTGTAAGCAAACAGCATAGCAGAGGTCAGAGGTCTGCTTCAGTGTTTGATGTTGCTTTATCACATGTGGTCAGGTCTTCTTTAAAAGAAAGAGTAAGGGGGAAAAAAAAAAAGCTTCTTTATTTCAAAAGGCAAACTGAACCCTAAAACCAGACTTTTTTCATATTGATATTGATAGGGTACCCCTAAAAGAATGTAGGAACAAAGTTTACTTTTAAAGCAAGATTCAGTTTTCTTTTATTCATCATGCCATAGATAAAGAATGATTCTTCTTCCAGTGCTATGTCTGCAATGCCCCCACCTAATTGGAGCAATCTCATAGCAGCCCTTCCTCATGACTCACCTTGGAAGAAGATAACATACTATCTGCTGTTCAGCTCCTGAAACACAGCTGAGAATCCACACCAGACAGAGAACACCCAGCTGAAAATGGATGTTTTAAAAAAAAAGAATAAATTAATAGAGAGTGATCATTTATTTCACTTGTTGCAATAGCTTTACGAGAATATCCAGGAAAAAAATAAAGCAAGCATAAAATGCTAAGTGGATAATTAAAGCTCAAACTGAAAGAAATTCATCAAATTGCAAATGGCGAATGAGAGGGATTCACTAAATGCCTGGGCACTTCTCAAAGCCAGACAGTTCATTCTGGTTGTAGATGTGATCCCACGTGTTTCTGCCACATCTAAAGGCAGCTGGAGACCAGAGTGATTACACTTGTGCACTATAAGGTTTTGGTGAAACCAATTAATTTACCAGTTAGGGAAGCCATAATGTGAGGAAGAAGATTCACTAACAAGAAACTTTGAAAGTGAAATGGTCAGAAGCACATAGATCAGGAGGAAGCCCAGTGAAAACCTTGTTCTTTGCCCAGAAGTAGATTGTAAAATGCCAGCTGGCACTACAAGGCAGTGTTCTTCTAGAAAGTACTGCTTTGGTGATTACACAGTGGTGTGTGTCAGCTAGCTCAGAAGGGCTGTATGTCAATGGCGGTGACCCAAGGAGCAGTTTGTCCTTTATAGTCTGTCAAAAGCTGCTCCCTATTCAAGGAGAATCTGTAAATAAGGAAGGAGGGACGGAACCACGCCATGTGGCAGCCAGTTGTATAGACAACTGCATTTGATTTATGCCAATTTAAAAGAGCAGTGTTTTGACTCCAAGTCAAAATTATGTATTATTATGACAAATATTTTTATTGCAAAAACAGCACCGTCTTCATCATTTTCCTATCAGTTCTTCAGTTTGTGTCTCTTTTTCCTTTTACAGAAGGCTATAATTTGCTACTGCTCTCATCCCAATGCAATCCAGCCCTGCTGTATTCAGCGCCTTCTCTGCCTCTGAACACCAGCTTTAGCACCCAGATGTTTGCATGTGTAGCTTGCTTCAGTCCTCTGAGGAAACAGGGCCAAAGGTATTGCTACATCTTGCCTCGTGGGGAGGCAGAGGTGGCCTGCTCTGAGTTCCAGGGCACTTTTAGTCAAAAACCCCCGTGTCTTCTCTCCTTGTAGGGAGAGATAAGCGTCTTAAAAACTGAGTACTTCTCTTCAGAGTGCAGGAATGTTCCACAGGAGTGTTTTCCTGAGAAAAAAAGTCATATTATACTTCGAGAGAATACCTTGCATCCAGTGAGTGCTGCCTGTGTAATTGCAGTAGGTCAACAAAACTAGCTTCCAGCAAATAGTTCCAGCAAAGAAACTCAATGCCTTCTCTGAGCTAATACTAATATGTCACACAGCTGAATAAGAGCAGACTCTTTCTGAAAACATAACCTTGCTTGTGGTGCTGCATACTTCTGGAAAGTCTGAGCGTGGTGTAAAGGCTGCAAGGAAAGGATAGCGGAGATGTCATGTTATTCATTGATTCATGGATGAAATAAAAAACACAGGGATAATTTGCAGTGATGGTTGAATAGAGATTTTTTTCTTTTTTGCCAACTTTGTAAGACATCTCTTGGGTCATTTCTGAAGTTTCTGGATTCCATTATAATTGTCTTCATTGAAATGTATTTTTTATTCTCTGACCAAGCCTAATGAATTATCCAAATCTTTCAGAATATGTTTTCTCTGTTCCTTATTATTCATACTTTGTTCCCATTTATTATCTTCTGCAGTGAAAATCTAGCTTTCAAATCCCTCTTCCAAATCACTCACAAGAATAAGCTCATCATCTTTGTAGCAAAACAAGCCTATCTCTCAACATCATTTACTATACACTGCACTTCCTTTCTCTGTTTGGACTTTTATATACACATTTAGCAATGGTTTGCTTTTCTTAGCCTGAAAAACTGTAGATGTGCAGCAAACCTGAAGCTGACAGTGAGACAATGCCACACCTGCTCGGGAACCACCTGAGCTCAAAACCTGCCTCTGGAGGGTAAAAGTCTGGATTGATTTTTGTCTCACGCAAGTCAGAGTTTAGCCATCGTGTAACTGTTCCTGAAAATACACCTGCCGGTCTGAATTGTCTTCCACGTGCTATTTTCTTAGGCTTGGAAATACGTGAGTAACTAATAATAAGAAAATGTTTGAAACTCCTTAGCCTTTTTCTCTTCCAATTTGAAACGGAATTTAGAAGATGAATAGAAATTCACAGATTAAAATTCAGTATTTCGCTCAGTTACACTTTCTTCATGCATCTTTGAGTCAGTCACTTAACCTACGTTTTGCCTCATTTCCCTGCATGGAAAACTCTATCTGAAAAATTGGCATAAAGCTTAAAAGGATCAAGTGAAAATGAAGCAGTGAGAGAGTCAGCTGGACACTCTCTGCATCTGCTGATGCCTAAAAGGCCACTGCATTGCCAAAGTGACCAACTAGCCAGGCTGGTTTGCAGGAACACTCTCTGGGAACGGACTTCAGGCCAACCAGGTGACACCCGTCAGGAACGAAAGGAGCGAACCTCATTTATCTCCTGGTGTGGACATACCTGCAGTCCAGATGTGTGCTGACTCTTGCAGCACCCAGAAGAGAGGAGAGCCAGGAATCTTTCCTGCAAGGGCCCTGGGTTTCAACAAGGACAGGTAAGAACAACCTGAATTCACGGCTTCTACCGAGGCACTGTCCATGTGTCAAGCTGGGTCGCAAGAGCATCCTAAGCTTGAAGCAGCTCCAAGGACCAGGCTCTACCGTATCTGTTGAGCAAAATCAAGCAGTTTGGAGAGTTTGTGGCATAAACTTTGCCATCAAATGGCCTCTAGATACCTGTCTATCAAAGCCACAAGCAGGCAAGACACACAAAGTCCTTCCTGTGACAATAAAACCCCCTTCTGCTCATCATAAAACGCCATTCTCCTGGTGCTTTAAACACAAATCCAGTTTGGTTCTTTCTAAAAGGTCTATCCTTCCATTTTAGAGATGTTACACAAAAACCTTGCTGAGCAAATTGGCAATTAAGATTAAGGGAAGGAAAAACAGTCCTTGGTGCCATTTCACAACCTTCACGCTGTTAAAATGCAGTCGTTGTGCCTAGTCATTGTCTTTCCCATAAGTCTGTGTTAAATACTAGAGCTCAGCTATGGTCTACCTGATTTGTGTCTGAAGTACACGGGCTTGCAGCAAGGAGACCTCAGAAAATGCACTACAAATAGAGGTCATAGAAAAATTCACAAGAAAAACATTCCTAGGCATCCTCTAGAATAAACCAGAATTATCTTCACTTTTTTTCATCCTTTAATTTGAAGTTAGTTCTGCTTTGCACTGGGGATGTGGGGGTTGGAACTAGGCTGATCTACAAGAAGTTCTTGCCAAATTATTCTACAATTTTGTGATTTGTAGCTTTGCTATTAACTTTTTAAATTAACACAGCCAGAGTGAGTGAACACAGCCACCGAGTTATTTCACCAATTCTGGCTGTAGGTGCCTAATACACTATAACTTTGTCAAACATAACAATATACAAGGACAGTTGCTGAAAGTTATTTTATGTTCCTGCTCACCCTATATGTGATATAGCAGCTAACATCACATGAAATCTGTAATGAGACTTGTCTCCATTGTTCTTCAGGGTACTCATCAGATTTGTTGAGCTTTTCTCTCCCGGTGTGTCTTTCTGTTACCGTAATTTATTACAATTTTATATCATTATTTTGTTTTGTGAATGTTTCATCAAAGAACCTCTCTGTGTGTTCTCCTCTTCTCCATATAAAATGCCTGAGTGATAGTTATATATTTTTGCTCATTCTGTTCTTTACTCCTACTCTAATTTTTTTTCTCTTTGTTTTACTCTATTCCAGCTGTTTGCAAGGAGCTGTGATCAAGTTAATAACAGATCTTAAACAGCAAATATTCTCTCTCTAATAAAATTAAATCACCTGATAGGACACCTTCCAAAACAGAGAGGATGGCTGGGTGCCAAAACATCACTGAAAAAGAAGGGGAGTTTGGTACCTGCCTCTCTCTTGTGCTTCTAAAAATCTCCCCTCTGCCTTCAGAGGCTTGGGAGCGTTGCAAGGTCAAGTCTGACTGTAGGTGTAGAGTGTGCTGAACATAAGGTCTACATGATTCATCTTTAGTATTTTAGTTTTCAAAACCTAAGCATACAAGTCTTCAACTAAAATTGGCAGGCTTTCTGCCTCCAAAATGTAAAGGATATGTATTTTTTTTCTTTACAAGTGTTGGCTTTGTCATTTACTAATTTAAGAGTTTATGTGACATTTTGTCAATCATTCTTTTTTTATTTGAAGTGCTGGGAAAAAATCAGCTTTATGATGAAAAAGTGATGACCAAGTTCACGGTGCCCTGCAGGTTCTTTATACTGGTGTTAAAAAGTGTTAAAAGTGAACATGGAATCATTAGCTCCTCTTGAAAACTGTGGCCTTTGCACACTTGTAGCAAATCTAACAAAACTCTAAAACTTCATCCACATGGGAGCCTCAAAGGACTTCTACAATCCTATAGTTTAATAACAGCATCGCTATTGAAGATCACTGCAGTCAGTGGGTGGATAACAGGAGGTAATACCTGGTCCTGGAGCCAGCAGGAAAGAGATGAGCAGGCTATTTTTTTTTTTTAATGTAAAATAAAATAAAATAAAATAAAAAAATGGTAGAAAAAACAAGGAAGGAAGGAAGTCTTCTAAAATATCTATTATTGTTCCAAACAGGCAAATGTGCCTGTTAGAGGGCAGGACCAATTTGCTGGCTGGGAAGGCTGTGGCTTTTGAGTCTGACATTGAATGTAAGAGAAGTTGGAAAGCAAATGCCGCGGTGGCACTGACCACAGCCTTGCGCCTGCGCCTGCACTTTGATTTCCCTACCACTGTGGTCCCGTAGCAACAGCATGGCCCAAGGTGAATTAACTCCGCTTGGCTCTGATTGAACTGGAAGGGTTGGGAGGGAGAAAGGCACCTGAGAACCCAGGTGCCACCACCAACCCACCTGATCCAAACCCCTCTGAGCACTGACCTCCACTCTGCCCCCCAAATCATCACATGCAGCAAAGGCTTCCTGCCTTCGGGTCCCCCGGAAGCATCGTCCATGTCGCACGCACCGGCACACGGAGCCATCACACTGACAGCAGCTTCCTAGCAGACAAGGAAACCTAATGCACGTTGACATGTGATGGGCACAGGAGCTGTGGTGCAGCCCTCCGAGGATCGCATGTGCCATTCGCTCCCTTTCAGAACTGTAGAAACAATGGACTATCCTCGCCCAAAGTGGACAAGTCTAAGCCAAAACCTGTCAGCTCCTCTTATTATTGATAACACTTGACAGGGCTGAGCTTTGCTTCATCGTTTTTTAGTCTTTTTGTCCAAATGTAAATGTTTTGAGTTTTTTCTCCAGTTGTTTTTTTCCACTCCACATTGCGCACAGCTGGTCTAAATGTGTAAGAGGTATCGGTTCCTGCATGAAATACCAGGAGGAAAGGCACGTAGTTAAGACCTTCCAGAATTTCTGGATGGTTTTTTTTCTTTCTACTTAAGACAATCAGCAACCCCAGAGCAAAATAAAATCTGTGTGGGCATCCTCAGATCAGACATGAAATATTCATGCTAATGTAGCAATCTGCTACTGGGTTTTGGAGGGTTGTTTTATTTATTTATTTACTTACTTGTTCTGATTTTTTTTACTCCAGTTAATTAGGTCTACCAAAGACAAAAGGGAACTTGTTTACCTGTAAAAGCCTTATCCTCTATTCTACAAGCATTTTCCTCATGTCCCTATTACTGTTCGTTAGAATTCAAGCCGTTCTCCTGAGATGGTGGAACCAAGTCAGCCTGACAGGCAGTAAAATGTTTGCAGACACCTAGCCAGTCGAGTCTTGGAATAGTTGTCACCAAGAGCAATTTCAGAGGCAAGTGGATGCCTAAAAATAACCTTTTTTCATATTTTCTTTTTATTTTTTTTCTACAAGACTTGATATTATCACAGTTGGAAACTATATTATGCCTGTACTACAGTGCTAGCCTGAAGTTGAAGTGAAAGGCTGAAGCCAAAGAGAAAGGCTGAGTGCCAAAGTTTTACTAAACACTAGGATGACATGGAAAAAACTTTTAAAAAATTCTTATGGCCAACACTGTACTTCTCATTAGATCAGATTGCTATTTTCCTTTGCTAAAAATACCAAAATGAAAACTATCAGAGATTAAGAAAAGAATTGAAGAAATTCCCTGTGGCTGTTATTATTCAACATCCAAACAAAGAAAGCACCAGGTGAGGGCTTGGGAAACATGATTAATTCCTGTTGGTAGTTCTCTGTCTAGTCCTTAGACAACTTTGGTTTAGCTTTTAAGACAGTCAGCAGTGACTTGCCGGGCTCCACCCAAGGCGTGGACATGTGTATCCCTTATCAGAGGACGAAGAATCTACCTGCTCAGTTTTGCTGCCTGGGACTCAAACTCTTTGGGTAAAGCACTGAGTACCTTTAAATGTTAATTTTACTGAATGGTTCCTTAGAGTTTATTGAAGTCTATCTTCTACCCCTAGCATGTCTCATCTATGTAGATCATAAGTGCTTCAGGACAGTGACTGTCATTCAATGTGTGATCAGAGTCCAAGGCACCAGATCTGTGAGGGAATGACAGGATCTTTCAAGTGACGCCACAAGGAAAGTACTAACAGTAGCAGAGTCGTGACAACAGCTACAATTTCTGACACCTACAGAATAGAGGCACGAGAGACGAGGATAAAGGCCACTGTTCTTCTAAGAGTGACTCTTACAGGCTCGGGGAACTCCTCTGTAGGGCAATTGTTACAGTAAGCTTCTCCAGGTACCTTTGTCATGGGGGAAATGAAGGAGAAAGAAATACGGTTTTGGCAGCCGAGGTCATAAAAATGCAACAAAAATTAGAATCGTGCTTGATAGTATTGTCCTGTTGAAGGAATCCAACACAGGTCTCACCTTGCCTTCTGGACTTTGATGATGGCTCATACAGTGCCCAGGCCGCAGCCCCCTGGTTCTGTGCCATGTCTGCTCATCCACACAGGTTGCTAACAAACTGCAACACATTAGTGGCTAGAGAAAGGAGAAAAAAACCCCAACTAACCAATCAGCCGACTAAAATTCCAAACAGCCAGGAGCAAGAACATAAGCTAGCAAGTTTCACACCGTTACTTCTCCTGCCCTGTAACTGGCACTGGATAAAGGCAGCAAGTGCTCACGGAGAGAGCAAACCCACCGGCAGGTATCTGTTGCCTGGTCACGCTTCTCTCACACGCCCCCGCCACAGGCGCTGGCATCTCCTTCTGTCTCAGCTGGTTGGACACAGGAACAAGCATCGGGGCAGAATGATGGGAGGTCCCCTTTCTGGAGTCCCGCCTGGTGCAGAGCACACAGAAGCACAAGATGGACCTTTTTGCTCTCCCAGCTAGAGGGAGAGCCAGCCCTGAGCCGGGCACTGTGTGTTACTACCAAACTCCATTGGTTTATGGTCAGGTTGTGGGGTTTTTTTTCTTCAGTTGAGGAGTGGAACATGGGGAGAAGTGACTTCAAATTAAAGACACTTTGTCTGACAGCCTATTCATAGAGCTCATCTCCAAGATGGGAGCAAATACCACTTGTGGAGGAGCTGATGATCTCTTTGAAAGAAGCACCCTGGAAGTGTCTTCAACATAAACTTCTATTAAACAAAACCAAACAGGTTCCAGGAAGAAAGTGTGATCTCAGCAAAGTCCTTCACACTTTTAGCTACCTTGCAAAGAAATAACAGGAAGGAAGAAGCAAGTTCCAGGTACAGAAAACCTACCTGGAGCTGGCATAAGGACTTTGTAGGACTGGAGCCAAAATCCTTGGATATTAACACCCTGCTGAGTTAATGCTCAGTCAATTGCTCTAATAAGCAGTGACCTTCAAATGGTTGCTTAGTTTCTCTCCGTGGGTGAGATGTGTGGTTCCCTGACTCCCCTGCCTCTCTAAGCTGTCTCACTTGCCACACTGTTTAAGTTGGAGAAAATGTTTGGGACTCTCAGATTTGTCCTGACCTTGCATAACCCTGGTACCTCCAGAAACAGGTACATTTCTAAGGCTGCTCTAAACTTGCAAGGCCCTTCTTATTTAAAACTCATCTCTCCTCATTTATAGGAGAAAATGCTATTCTTGCAAATTCAATGACTGTCTCGACATTTTCTGTATTCCTCAATCTTACAGCCACCCTCAGAACACAAGCTGGGGAGGAAGGCCTTAAGTGATTTACAAAAACCTCCTGAGCAGGGAGGAGAGACACTTCCACTTTCTCACATAGCAGTTGACAATCTTTCACAAATGACTAAGCTCGCATCCTTAAAAGTGCAAAGTGCCTTGCTGTGCCACCTACAAAATGCCTGCATACTTTGGGGCACCTGGGTTTAAGCCTCTGAAGCTGTTCTTTGCCTATAAAATGAGATAATAATATCTTCCTGCTTCAGCAGAGATGTGGGATTGTATCAACCCACCAGCAGCCAGAAGCAGTTCGGTACTGCCCTCGGCAGCGCAACCAGCCTGGCACAAAGTCCCCAGCTGGAGCGGGAGTGAGTGTTAAAAACAGGCTGTGGGGCTGGGGGGCTGGCAGTGTGGGAGGGCAGGATGGGTAGGAGCACTTGAGGAAACTTGTGAGGGCTCTTTCACTTTCTACCAGAACCAGATTTCTGGGATAGGATTCAGAGCAGAGTCTACAAAAGGAGAAAAGGAGCAAGGAGTAGTAGGGGATTGAGTAGAAGGAGGATCTATGCTGACCATGCAGTTCTGGGGTTTAGATTAAAAGCTAAATAGTTTTGCTGTCTCCAAGCTGATTTTTTTTTTTGGTCATGACAGAAAACACCAGGTTGCATTATGCCTTAGCAATGAACAAGCGCCCTAGATACAGGTGGAGCTCTTGGACAGATAGTTTAGGTTTTCAAACTGTTTTCCCCGTAGTTTATGCAGGGAAACTATTTCCTGGCCCTTCATAGAATTAACTCTGCCTGCCTTGATTTTTCCTATAGTCATTTCAGAAAAATGTTTTCTCTTTTCTTTTAAAAAATAAGAGGAATGGTTAAGGTACTTCTGAAGAGCCTCTATGGGATTTCAAGCACTCACAGCCAGAGTGGAACATTTCACACCATAAAAAACAGCTCTGAGTAACTTTACATTCACCCCCTTATGCTCCGAGGCTGATCTAATGGTCACCGCGTACCTCAGAGCTAATGTAAAGCAGAGGAATATAACTTAGTGGGCATAAAACTGTTGTGCAGTAAGAGGAATATTTCCTATTCCTCTGAAAAAGAAGGCATTCTGATATCCTGGCTACCAGCAATCCCTGCAGCAAATTACCTCCTTCCTTTGCCAGCCATGGCCACAGCTCCCTTGTCTCACTTACAGCTAATTGAAATGCTATCTGAAAGCCTCAGCTTTACTCTTATCCTTCAGAAAGAAGTGAAGCGATATGATAGTGACCAGACGGCTGTCACTCGAGTACCCAGCTTACGGCTTCAGCATGGCAGGAACTGAAATTCAGCATGCAACTCTTTTGGAAGAAAAATAAATATTTTTTTTAACAGTACAATCGCATGTTAATCAGTACGTTCCTGTCTTACGAGGCAAGCTTGGTATTCTGCCAGCTCATCAGTAGCGTTCACTAGAAACAGTCTAGCAAATGCCTTTGTTGTGACACAGTACCTGTTCAAAAGTAGCATTTTCACAGAAATCTACCAATCTGAAAAGCACTTCCATATTGGAAACGTTTATTTAGTTCAGAAGGAGAAGCGAGAATGAAAATTTGGGGACAGATCCCAGAATAAGTAGGAGGCTGCAGCCTTTCCCCTTCCTACTCTCAAGCTGCACATGGTAGAGAGAGGTTCTGGCCGATCAAGCTCAAGAACTCAAACCTGAGACTCCCATGTCAGACAAGAGGGTGTTTTATTCATGGGCTCTCTGGTTTTTGTTCAAATATTCTCTTTCCCTCTTCTTCTGTCAAAACATCAGTGAAGCACTTTCCTAAATTAGCAAGGCCCTGAAAAGCAGTTTGTCTGCAACTCGGCCACTTCCTCTGGCGATCCGGTCTGGAGGTAAATGAGTAGCCTCCTGTGCCCATGGAACTCGTAAGGGAATTAATGGGATCGTGTGTCTGTCTGATTCCAATTTAACATTTATATTGCCCTAAAAGTGTGCCGAGCTACAGGTCAGAATTCCTTTTTGGTGAACTAGAAATAAATTGGTAGCGCAATGATGTACATACAAAGATGTGAAAAAATCAGCCCTGAATATCTGCAGGAAGTCCATGTTATATTAAGGAGTTGAAATATTATTATCTCTCATTTCAAAGTCATTTCAAGTCAGATAACCACATTTTGTCTCACTGGGTCGATTTACAGCCTGGTGCCCTGGGGTAAGTCTCAGTAACAACTTGTCTGAATTTGGTCCTAAACAACAGTGCACAGACATCAACTGTCTTCTTCCTGGTTTTCTGAAATCACTGCAGATTATTTCCGATATCTGATATGCCTTTGACTTCTGAAATCATAAAAAGGAAATGATCTATGAATTTTTCACTTTTTCTGTGTGCTAGCTTCACTTTCAATAATTATAGAGATGCTGCAGATAAAAGACAGTTTCCACTCCTGTGAGTCTCCAAAGAGAGTATCTTTTTAAAGTACATTCTCTGGTTTAAATATGTTACAGATGTTAAAGCTCATCAGGCACTATTTTGCTTCTGGAAAAAAAAAAAAAAAAGACAATTGTGTTATTCACTTTTAACCTTAATGTCTATCTGCTTAGGGTTCTTTAGGGGGCAGGAGGGATTTTATAATTTGAAAGGCTGAAGGTATAAAAATTGCTTTGTCCATGATCTTGGGTAACTTCCTTCTTTTTTCCAGTTCTAAATTATAGGGTTGTCATTATATAGCTCTTCTCTTGATACACAGCTGCAATAACAAACCACTACTTAATTTTACTGAGCTTTGATAATTTTTATCAGTGGCAAATAATCTGCAGAGCAAGAATACAATAAACACTTGATTTAAGTTGTGTGTAGTTATCAACTCCTTTAAGCAAGCAGCAAAACCAAGTATGTAAATCTAGAGATATCAAATGTTTTGCACAGAAATTATGCCAGTCGCTTTGCAGTTTGCTTTGGCCAAGATAATCTGAGTTCCCTTGCTATCAATCCATTCCCTTACTTTTGGCCTCAACACTGTAATGCAAAACCCACCTGTGAACCTCCATTCTTCATCATAGAATCATTTAGGTTGGAAATGACCTTTAAGATCGTAAAGTCCAAGTATAAACCTAACACTGCCAAGTCCACCACTAAACTACTCGTCCCTAAGTGCTGCATCTACATGTCTTCTAAATACCTGCAGGGACAGTGACTCAATCACTTCCCTGGGCAGCCTGTTCCAATGCTTGATAACCCTGCAGTCAAGAAATTTTTCATAATGTCCGGTTCCTCTTATCCCGGCGCTTGTTCCTTGGGAGCAGAGACTGATTCCCCCTGGCTCCAAGCTTCTGAATTCCAGGGAGTTGTGGAAAGCCAGAAGGTCTCCCCAGAGCCTCCTTTTCTCCAGGGTGAACAAGTCCAGCTCCCTCAGCCGCTCCTCACCAGACTCACAGAATCACAGAATGTTAGGGGCTGGAAGGGAACTCGAAAGATCAAGTCTAGAAGTCTGGACTCCTGCTCCAGACCCTTCCCCAGCTCCATCGCCCTTCTCTGGCCACACTCCAGCCCCTCCAGGTCCTTCTGGGAGTACGAGGCCCAAAACTGACCCCAGGATTCGAGGGGTGGCCTCCCCAGTGAGCCTGCTCTAATCAGTTCTGGGATAAAACCAAGTCTCCAGAAGCTCAGAGGCACTAGAGAAAGATTGTGGTTTGGTTTTTTTTTTCCCCAGCTGTGAAGGACCTAGCAGAAGGGGAGACCTGCATCCAGATTCATACACTGCCACAGCCCTTGTAGAACTGCTGTGCTGGATTGTTATCTAGGTTTCACCAGGGTGAAGGCAAAGAAATATTTTCAGAAACTTTTCGTTTCATCAGGTAACATTAATGAAACTTTCCTATTTGACCATTTATGAGCTTTGCCTGGTGAAATTTTTTTTATGGTGTCCGTTATCTGCTGTAACGTGGCTGTTAGAAAATGCCACTCGTGTGTGCATATCCAACAGTCGTTCAATCTGTTGCTGAGACCACTTCTCTCCAAACCTTACACTCATTCATAAACTACCTCCATGCCTCAAACGGACAAACTTCTTTTTATGGTCTTCATTCATGCTGAATCATGAAGATTCAAGAGTCACCATTCCCTGTTTATGTTTAGTGCACCAGGAAGGGAGCTGAGCCGGCAGCTCCTATACACTTCACTGTTAAGTCTTTCAGGTACCCACGAAGAAAATGATCGGGAGCTTGAACAGAAAGAGCCCTTTCTAGGGCCATGTACGGAAGAAATACAATTTAAAAAAATTTTTTTTTCCCTCAGTCATGCATTCAGTCCTTCATTTTCTAGGAGAGATATTGATGTCAATTCATTCACTTTCAAGAAATGATGGCTATTCATGGAGCTGAGATGGGCCCTGCAAGCCACCTGACTAGGTAGTGGACACTGAAGCAGGGAATTTCTATTGCTCTGACCCATCAGTGACCGGGGGTCAGCTGCCCTCTACCTGCATCAGCTCTGCAATGGAGGGAAACTTCTGCTTGGGGAAGAAAAAGGGTTTGCACAGATGATGGTTTTCTTGATGGCATCACACAGCCTGTGTGTGTTGGAAAAGTGGAACAAAACTTGCCTTACATAATGCTGAGAAACTGTAAGTCAAACACTGGATGCAGCCCTCTTCTGCTAGGCCTTACAGCAGAAAAACCCCAGTGACTGCTCACCAACACAAGACGTGTATCACAGGGAAAATCAATCAGTGAGTAACGTTAGGGAAGATCAATTACTATTAATTCATTCAGGAAACAAAAATTAAAACGGTGGCTAATTTATTCTGTCCATGGATAAAATCTGAGCCCCACTGATAGTGCACAGAATTTTGTCATTGACTTGAAAAGGTTTGGAATGCCAAGAGATTTAAATATGCATTTAAGATAGTTTAAGCAAATAAAGCAATTATTTATCATTCATATTCGCAGAATAAACTTGCCAGTTAGCTCCCTGAAATATTTGTTGCCATTACACTTATGCATAATTTATTGCTAAATTTGTTTACATGTGCTGTGTTTGAAAATGAAGCAGCATGAGAGCAGAGAACATTATAGTTTGCCTGTTATAGAAAAGAACAGTGTGAGGAGGCTTTTTTATTCCTGCTTTATTAAAAGTGGTAAGTTAAATACAGGGACTGAAGTGCCTCTACAGACTTACATAATAAATACAATGTTCAAGCCTTCCAGCTAAATATCGATCATTATCTCCCATAATAAGGACCAGTTTGTGCCCATTTACTCCACAGGAAGGAATCTGTGGGTGGAAGGAGTAGCTTCTAAAAAGTTTGTGCCTTTTCTTTCCCACAAACTGCCTTTTTGTGGAAAGAAATTCCCCTCAAATGCTTTCTTCACAAGGACTGCTGGATTGCAAGGGAGTCCCTTCCCGAGGAGGTGGCCTAACGCACAGGTATGACCATGCTGTGAAGGCTTCAGGTGTCCCTAAGGCCAGCAGAGAGGCCAGCAGAGGAGCCCGAGGCACTCATGAGCCTCCCCGTGCTCCCTGTCTCAGCTTAGATCCACGCAGCTCCATCCTACCGTGTCAGGTCCTCGTTGCAGTGCCATCAGCAAGCAAACAACTTTGCAGCAGCAGCAGGGACTCCCTCCCTGCAGCTCCCAGCTTTGCAGCACGATGTGGTTCTGTCAGCTCGGCCAGACGCCTCACTGAAAGAGGGTCCAACAGGGAAACTGCACTTTGGGTTCCAAAATTCCCCAAGAAAAGGAAATGTTTCTATTAAAAACTGCTTTCATGTCTATCTGTAAGTACTGTAACCAAATAACATAAAAGTCTACTGAGTTATTCAGCATTGCAGTGGCAATGAAGGAGAAATTCTTAGAGAAGCATCTTAGCTTGTTCTGTAAACCGAGCACAGATGAAAATCAGTGCCTCCACGCTGTGGCGATTACATGCAAACCTGTGCACCACCGAAGGCACAGATGGGGTCAGAGAATTCAGGGAAAATTCTGTTTTTCACTGAGGTCAGTTAGTGTATCTTACAGGCAATGGAAATCAACTTGCAAAGAAACAAATCCCTAGGAAGAAAATTTCCCTTTCAGCAACTACAGACTAGCACACGTTGCCTTTTGCACAGATGAGCTTAAAGAAATAAGCACCAGGCAGGGAGCTGGGAGATCCTGGCAGAATCCCGACTCTGCCGCCGATGGCCAAAACACACAATTTTTCCCATCTGTTTTCCCATCAGTGAAGTGAAGGCCATACTTCCCTCTGAAGAGTGCTGTGCTATTTAATTAGGTAATGCTAGGATAGTGTTTTGACCATATAAACACCATATAAATGCTAAATGCCCAATTCATCACGCCCCGTGCCGCAGTGATGAGGCAGTGGGGTATCCCTTTGATCTCAGGCGCAGGCATCCAGCCCAGCCTGCTGGAGTGACCCTCCTGGATGAGCACACAGCCCCCGGTGCTCAGCCCTGAACACATCCCATTGCTCTGGCACGCCGATCCTCCTGCCCATCTGTCTGCATGGCCCCCCGCCCTCTGGAAGCAGCCGGCGTCCGTGTTAGGAGCTCACAGGTGCCAGAGGCAGCGAGAGGGGCGCGGGCACAGCCACGGGTGCTTCTCCGTGGAGAAGAGAAAGGTGTGTAAGGTGATGCGGCGTTTTCAGGCTGTGACGGGCAGCCTTTCTGTCACACCTGAGTGGCAGCTCCTGGCAGAAATACGCTCACATGGCTGCGTCTCCTCTACGAATTAGGAGCAGTAATGACTCTTTTTTATTAGTCACAAAATCTGCACCATTAGGGCCCACTTTACAATTTAGCTGATCTCGTTTGTATTTTAGCACAGAGCCAGGACAGCCTTTTCAATTGTGTTACCGTGCAACTGCTGCCAAAGTAGGAGAGATTAGGATATCGACCGAAACAACTCAGAGCTTCTTTGACCAAAGGGTCTTCAAGGACTGTCAGACAAAATTAAACGCACCAAGCTTCAGATTTACTGTGAGATGTGGCTTCAGCACAAGAAAGCTACCCACACAGGCACGAAGCGGATTTCTGTTTTCCTCCATCAGTCGGACGACATCGTGGTCTTGAGGTTGCTGGTGCCTTGGGCTTTACAGGCATCTGTGCCTCAAACAGCGAACACGGTCCCTGGATCGGTGCCCAGAGGTAAGTCAGCCAGGGGCCTTTGTCGTGGTAATGGCAGAGTTGAAGGAAAATGTAGATGAAATAACCCAGACATTCAGCCAAATAGTCACTTTCTCTGCAGTCCTTAATCCAGCGCTGACTCCAGTCAGCAGAGGCGCCAACGTGCACAGCTGGGTGTTTCTGGCCTGTCTGTTGTTTGTTTTCATGTTCCTCCTTCCCCTGGCTCCAGGCAGGGCCAAAAGAAGGGGGCCCAGAAGCTGGGAGGGGAGATGGCTGGTCAGACCATCCCGGCTGGACGAAGGAAGCGCGAGATGCTTTGTGTGATTTGTTTCTCTCACCAAAATACTGGAATGTTAAAACTGGGAAAATGTTCACAGTTCATATACTGCTAACAAAAATAACCAACACCAGGAAAATGTGACCATCAGCATGAGATGGAACTGCCAGCTTTGATAATTCCCTTACGCCACATCCAATCTTCAGCAATTGTTTTATGAGTTTGGAGAACCCGGAACGGTGTGACTCATGCAAATATTTATTTTTTGTTGTTGTTCAAAAAGGGAGCACTTCTATACCCAGTGTTTTTGCCAGGAAAAGCTGGGATACCTGAAACAAAATATTATAAGAAATAGTAGGAAACAAACAAGACGACCGTGCTCTCAGGAACAGCTCCCAGCCATTGGAGGCTCCCGCGTGCAGCCAGAGCACGGAGCACGGCCAGAGCACGGAGCACGGCCAGCCTGCCATCCCCGTCAGCAGGGAAACACTGCGACGATCCCGGCACGGCTGACTCCTCGGGCACCTGCTGTTTTTGCGGGCCTGGGCCTCAACAAGAGTGAAATTAGGCCTAAAAATCTTTCTGTAGCCCAAAACTCTTGTATTCTAATTCTCTACTGAGAAGAGCAATAAAACGTAGCCCAGTGGTTTAAAATGCATAAACCTGCATTTCATTGGTGCAAAATCATTACAGTGTCTGTCCAGAAATTCTTGCACCAGTCTGAGCTGTTTAATTGGCAAAATATATACTGTGCAACACGAACTCGAGCTCTTAAATTTAATATCGGCTCAGCTTAATCTCAGGTGATATTAATCACTAATTAATACTTTTGGGGGGTTTTGTTCATGCAGAAAGAATCACTACTCTAATTACCACTTGTTTGATAATGTGCCTTTATCTTTATTTTAATGGAGCTGCCAGTTTATTTAGATGCAAACATCTAAGGGTTTTTACATCCCCAAGAGGAATCGCTCCCTTAAATACTTTTGGTGATACAGTTACTTTAAAGCAATAAGCAGTGGAAGAAGTGTTAGCATGAAATTACATTATATCTCCAGAGCTTTGTAGTTATATAAGAACTCTTGGCATGTTCTGTTAATTAATGGAATATGTTTACTGTGGGTTTTTGAAGTTATTAATTATTTCTATTAGTTTAAAATTCTTCAACTGTCATGCCTGTGTATTAATTCTATTATGAATTCAGTCCAGAGGTGTATGGCATTTTATGCATTCCTATCCTAACCAAGGGATGAACAAAATATTAGAGGAAGAAGATTCGTTCAGTCAGATGTCACCCCACACTCTGATACTGCAAGTATATATGTCTTTTATACAGAGAGAAATATGTATATATTAGCAGTACCCAAAAAGCATCAGAACAAATTAACATTTTGTGCCGCAGATTTGCCACACTAATTCTAGCAATTTTCCAGTGCAGGCTTATTTTTAAAGTACTAATATTTCTAACCCACATTAATTTATAAGTGCCCCTATAGTGTAGAACATAGTACTAATTAGAACTTTTCAAATGTAAAAGACAAAAACTTCTACCCTTCCTTTCTGAAACTGGACTAAGGAAGTATAACACACAGTTAGACAAGGCTTCTTCTTGTGTTTAAAGGACTAGGAGACAGCACTCTCTTTTACTTTCCTCGCTTTCTGATAAAAACTTAATTGCTGAATCTTTCTAGCTGCCTGCAAAATTAATAATAAACATAAATATAAATGATTAATATAAAATATCTATAGTGTTCAGTCATTTTACCCTTCCCTTTCTCAGTGGGGGCAGGTCAGCTGCAGAAATACTCTGCTTCAGAAAGGTGTCTGAAAATTAATTCATTAACTTTCATTAGGCACTTGTAATGAAAAGCGAGAATGGAGTACAACGAATTGCTATTTTCTTTCTTTACATTCCTCAGACTAAATTGGATTGATCAGATTGGAAAGGGTAATAAAATATTAGAGCTTGTTCTTATCTCTTTGCTTCCTGCCATCAGTTACAAATGAGTACGCTGGAATGCTACTTGCTGTTGCAAGGCAGCAACAAGATTTGAGGCACTCTCAGCTACCTTCTCATTCTGAGGCAGAAAATGGTTATGGAAAGATCTTATTTTCTCACTGCGTTCTACTGATGAGCAGCAACAGGGAAGGTGCAACTGTGAACCAGAGCCATTTCCTTTTTTCTGTTTTGTCCTGTGACACAACCGCTACGGTATTTCATAATTCCCTCGTAATCACCAAACCTTTTTTCCCCTCAGCCACACAGCTGACAAACAGATCCTGCACAGCAGCTTGCCTTGCCTTTAGCCTGCAGAGGAGTGGGCAGCACCATTCTCCTGCTCTGGTGTGGCTGCCGGGCAGCACTGCTCCGGCACCGCCTGCAACCTCTCCACCTTCTCCTGGCCAGGGCTGGCACCACCTTGGCTAACGTGCCCTGAAACTGGTGCCACCCCGCTTCCCAGCCTTGCCTTCAGCTGCAGAAGAGGATGACACTGCAGCCAGGAATGCTCTTGATCTTTAAGACTACCTGGAGAGGGCCGCATCTTATAGGAGATCTGATCCTAACTTTTATGATTTGACCCATCTCTGCTCAGAAGAGCTCACTCACAGCAGTGAGAGCTTTCTTTCTATGCTGCCATTTGATCCTGTGTGGTTGACTTTTTACAAACCTTATTTTTATCAGCTGTCTGAAGCAACTTTCATTCAGCTTTTCAGTTCTGTGAAGAAGCTTTTCTATAGATTTTTTTGTTTCATTAAAATGTGGTGAAACAAGTGAAACACTTTAGATGGATTTTAATCAGTTTTCTTCATTTCTGTCAAAGATGAGCACAGTATTCTTTTCCTACCAGCAGTTTTCAGCAAGCCCTTTAACTGATGAAAGGACAGTGACAGGTGAAGTCATACAGAGCACACCTGAAGAGCTACATGCGCCTCCGGGACCTCAGATACTCAATGAAGAGACAAGTGTCCTCAACACAGACCCACAGGACTGCAGCCTATAGTGTGGCGCCCAGAGACAAAAAACAGGCTGTATTAATCCAGAGAACAGAACACAGTTGCACAATCAAGTGTGTCTTAGATCACAGTATATTTAGAGCTAGGATTTTTCTTCCAGTATCGTATTAAAAAAAAAAAAAAAAAAAGTTTAGTTTTTTTCTTGAGGCCTACATATTTGTTAGCACTTCCTTAATAGCTTTCTCTATCCATTTTATATACATAGGAAGCAAAAATAGCTAAAATCTTCATTCTTTCATTCTCCCTCCACAACTATTTCCTCGAGGGACTTTTCCTAACATTGATGTTACTGTCTCCAGTCAGGTAACTCAGGAGAGAGTTGCCCACCCTGACCTGCTCTGCCTCCAGGGCTCTGTAGATCTGTGTTACTGCCTCAATTTCTCTCTTTGTCTTTCCATCACATTCCTCTCATGAAAGTGGAACTGCCAAGCACAGACCTCCACAGAGAGCCGACTGTCTCCTTCCCGAGCACCCCTGACTTTTGCTGAGCACGTGGCTCTCGCACTGGAAGCTGCAAACCAGCTCCTGCAGCAGTCCATCACTTCTGCATTTTTAAGAATGCTCAGTCCCCCGTGTCCCCCCCTCCTTTTAACATCCCACAGCAGGCATGAAGCTCTGGGAGATGGTCAGCAGGCAGACTGAGTTCAGATAAGTAAAAAGGAAAGAGTAACAACTCAAGGCTTCCTCTATCTAGGACCAAATCACTTTGAAGGTGCACAAAAGCAATACTCTTACTGTGAGGGGTTTTTTCATCTTCTCACAGTCTCCATGCTCCCCAGGGCCCTGATTTGTTCTAAGAGTCATTGAAGTCAGGGCTGTGCTTTGGTCTGCGCCCAAACTGGGATGCAAGATTCTTGAAGTAAGTGTTCTGAGTAAGAGCTGTTACTTCAGTCAGCCAGGCTGAAGTGGGATGAACTGAGCAGATCTTGTTCTTGGAAAAGATAAATAGTTTTTCTACCCACAACAAGCTACGAATTTCACTCATTTCCACAGCACATTCCAAATACATTTGTGAAGTCAGAAGAGATCATATTCCTCCTACCTTCAAAAAAAAAAAAGATAAATATAGCAGATTAAAACATAATTTGTATTTATCTTTTGGGGAATGAGAATTTCATCTTATGAGACATGTTTTTCCTACAACTTTGAAATATGGAATCGTCAAAACCATTAGGAAAATATTTTATTTCAAAGATCTTTCAATTAAGAGATCATTTGAATATTTGAAATTCTGGTGATAGAGAATCTTGCTGCTAAAACACTTTTCTCATCTGGAAGAAAGCAAATCAGCTTTAGGAGACATCAGAGTTAATAGCTTGACCGATACATTCCTAAGGCCAAGACGACTGTCAGAGTCATTAAAATGCACAGTGCAAAGTGAAAGTCAGAGAAATTCATGCCCTGATTATTTTATATTAAGCCTACACATTCTGGCTGACTTAGGACCATATTTTAAAACAAAACTCCCCAACTGGATTTAAAGTACTACCAAAGAATACAAGCTCTTTTAATCTAAAGAATTCCAGCAATAAAGGCAAATTGTACAGTTGTTGTGGTTCAAGAAACTCACAAGTTAGTAGCAAGATCCGCAAGCCACAGTTTTTTGTGACTACCTCTTGCTGCTAATGACAGCCAGCTGCTCCTAAAAGCCCCTTTGCCCCCAGAGGCAAGAGGCTGTACTCAGAAGGATCTACCCCTGCCCCGGCCACATTCCCTCGTCACAGGGTTTCTTGCAACGAGACCTGCCTGCTGGTCCCCGCTTACCCAGGGCCGTTGCACCAACAGCTCAGGCTGTCACCTGCTTTGAGCAAATAATCATGATGTGACCACCTCACATGTTTTAAAACACCGTCTCTTCCTCTTCCTGAGGTGAAGTCTGTTACTGAGTTCAAGTTGGCCTTCCCCCAGAGGATGAGGTCTTCAGGAAAATACAAAAAGTCATCATGAATGTAAAAGTGGAACCAAATCAATATTAATCCTTCCTGGTCTCCTATGTTCTCATGTACCTCCTCCTTTTTGTGTCAGAGCTCTTTTGTTGGTTTTTGAAAGAGCATTTTCTAATTCTAAAGAAAACAGACTTGGGGCTAGTGTTGGATCATTGTCTCACATGAACTTTTTCATTTGTGCCTTGTGCCCTCTAGAAACCGAGCCTTGCAAGTCTCAGACATTGATTTTTTTTTTGTCCGTGTAACGTGTGTTGCGTCCCGTTAGGGAAACAAAGGACACACAATTTGCTTTTATCTGCGCTACAGAGTCAGAACACCACTGCTCATTGTGATGAGCATCGTCAGCAGCGCTCTCCTGCCAATTCTCCTCCTCCAGATTCATATTCATTTGTTAGGTCTAATTAAAGACCCATGGTACAAAGAAGCTTAGGGCTGCTTTACATTCAAACTCCTCTGCTTTTGACTGATAGTACATCTTTTGTGTGCAACATTTCAGGATGGTGTAGAAATGACTTACAGTGACACGCTGCTTTTGTACTTGCTGGCTACTGTCCATTTCATTTTCATTATACATTTCATTGCATACTTCAGAGAGAGTCTGCTAAAGGTTTGCAACATACCCAATTTATAGTGGGATTTCAGTGCTCTGGGGATGGATGGGAAAAGGCTGGTATCTTCCATCAGATTATCCTACAGTAGCTTTGAAGGAGCTGTGGAGCTCGCAGCAGATCAGAATACTGTAAAACGTAATACAACCCTTTCTCTTTTTGCAATTGTCTCCTTTTATCCCTCTCAACTGTTCCACAAGGGTATTCCTAAGAGGACTACATACTGTGCAGGAGCTTGGAAATTGAGCTTGACAGTCACACCTGAAAAATCAACTCGGGTTCTTTCCAGGTCAGCAACGTTCTGCAGATTCAGTTTACAGCCTTGTTAGGACACTTCTGTCTTGATTACCTTGAAAACCTGATTATGGTGAGGCAGCCTAGAAACTGGTGGTTGGTTTTTTTTGTTCGGCATCACCCGCAAGGCGTCAGAAAAGCCCTGATTATGGTGCCAACACTTTAGATTCTACTCCTGTCCTGCAAAGAGGTTTGGTTCTCTTGGAGCTACATCTGAAAAAAATCAGAGCAGTGGAGAAAGAAATCCAAATCTACTGCTTCAGAAGATTTTCCGTTCATTTAATCACTGACTGGGTGACCCCAACTTAAGCAGATAGAATCTAATTCTAAAATATCAAGGGAGAAGGGAGTTTTTTCAAGTGTTTGGAAGAAAAATAACATCTCTTTGTAAAATTGGGGTGCAGTAATCAATCACGGCATTCAACTCCACTTCCCTAACACCAGGAAGCCAGTAAGAAATTGTGGGAATTGGAAAAAACCGATGTAATACTTTGGCAGGGTTGAGAGTAGGAAGAAAAGCGGGTTTTCAGGAAAAGAATGTTGGCATTTCAGCTGCTCCGGTTTTCAGCCTGGCATCTCAGTTTAAGCTGCTGAGGAATGTGTGAATTTGTGATCAGACACTAGACCGCAAACCGAATAGCAGAAGCACGGGTGTAAGCTCCCTTCTGCTGGATCTATCGCAATAGTAACAACCTCCAACATGGAGCAGGACAATAAATTCTTACACCTTGATTTCAGGATTCACAAGAAAGTTTGTTTCCACGTTAAGCTTCTTGCACAATATCCATGTTACCCGCTCAGCCACAAGCCAAAACCAAAGAGTAGGTGCACAGATCTTCTGTTCAACATGTTTGCAGTCTTGAAGAAAATGAGGAAAAACTAATTATTATTTTCTTCTTTCAGAAAACCTGCATTGCATTATTGTGATCATCATATTGCTAAAATCAGTCTTTTGCCTAAAAGGGAAATTAGAGATGAGGTGTGATCACAAAACCACCAATATTACATCCTTTTCTAGGGTTCTCTATTTACCAGAGCTGCCAGGCAACAGTGTCCCAGCAAAACATTGATACAATGGTGGGAACAGTGTTAGTCCATGTGCTATAGCAAGGTATTTGCTGAGATCAAGAGTATGCGATACCATGTCTTTGTCCATAATATTCATCTGGAAGTGGGTAATTATGTAGATAGTTAGGTAAGATAGATAGATTAGAGAGAGAAAGAGCACTGGCTTGGCACTGAAAAGCAGAGCCCATGGGCACTAGCAGGCACCGTATGTTGCCTCTGCTTACTCAGCTGTGTAAGGGCAGCTACTTCATATCACACCTGGGGAACACACTTGGGCTTCATCTCATGTTTTCCCAGATGATGAAGGAGTCGAAAAGAAACGTCAGTTCGTGAAAGGATGGAATTATTCCCATGGCTGGTTTTGCATCAGACTGAGCCCAGTTTGTACACCTCAGTTAGCGTCAGCCCTCAAATTTCTCATTCAGAGTACGTGACCCAGGCAGTCTTGTCTGTATGGGCTCAGATATCCGTATGAAGGATTTTAAAGTTTTAAGCCTTAAAGCTGAACCTCTTTCAGTTTTCAGAGTTGCAGATCCTACTCTTATTCTGGTTAGGAAAGCAGTAGGTATTGTTTTATGGGGATTCTTGCTGAATGAACTGCCATCAGTGCTGCTTGGTCCTTCACAGGCCACCAGTGTCTGATCATTAATTTTGTTGGTAAGTGTTAAATGCATGGTTGACTTTGAAGCAAGAATCTTAAACTAACCAAGACAATCAGTTCTTGCTC
Source organism: Baryphthengus martii (assembly GCA_013396935.1). Lineage (NCBI taxonomy): Eukaryota > Metazoa > Chordata > Aves > Coraciiformes > Momotidae > Baryphthengus > Baryphthengus martii. The sequence goes on from VWZK01019620.1 coordinate 566,410, forward strand.
ATGATAATGTCATAAAACCATGTGATTCATAAAGATCTCATCTGTGTAGCTAAATTAAGTAAATAGTATACTCAATGCCTGCTGTCTACACTGTAAATAAAGCAAAGTATAATCACTAAAATAAGAAAACACTCTTCCTGTCCAAATGCCATGTTCTCCATTAATTTTTCTTTTTTTTTGTACCTATGACTTATCACACCAACAATAAGTTACAGGATAGACAAGTAACTCCAGAAGACTCAGAAAAAAAATCATTAATTACAGGACTAAATGTCTTCACAGAGACCCTTATTGCTGGCAGAAACCCAGACCAATATGAACCTATCTACAAGGTAACTGTAAAATAAAGTGGGTTGAACTTTATTGTGGCTACTAGTTTGTGCCCTCAGAAATCTAGGTTCAGCTCCTGATCCTGCCACAGCTTTCCCAGCAGAGCAGGATTTGAAACTAAACTCACTGCCTTGCAGGAGAATGTTCAGCACTGGGATATTGATTCTTTTTCTCACCTCTTTTTTTGATCTAAGTGTTATTTAAGTATTTTATATCAAGTGGAACCATTTATAATGATGTAATATTCACTAAGGGAAAGAGACACTATAGGCTAATAGCTGGTTTGCTCAGTTGTGAGGAAGGAAGACTTCAGTACAAAATCCCTACTATGCAAACCTTTAATTATTTTGGATAAAGGAGAACTTTGACTAGGTGAGAATAGCCAAGATAATTCTCTCACCTAAGTATTATACTAGGAAGTGCCCAGACTTCATTTAATCTGGCAAAGTGAGTATCTTGCTTCCTCAGCACTGTGAATGGGGGAAGAAAGGACGTACCTTTTGCCAGCTCATTAATGCAGTATTTGCCCAGAAGAAAATCCTTCAGTCAAGAATGGCAGAAGTGTCACTATGGCTGCACCCAAAGCCTTGTTCTTATCCATTTGGAAAATCCCTACAGCCCTTAAACAAACAAATGGAAAGAAAAAAGGGAGGTGGGATGTGGCACCACAGCCTTGGGCCCTCCTGCTGTGTGGAAGCTTGACTTCCTAACTTTGGCAGTGGCTGAGATGTTTGGAATGCACCACATTCCTTCAGCTGGCCAGTGATCTAGTTGAAGGTTTCCAATGTACTGTAATCAAACCAAAGGTATTCCCAACCTGTTTGAATATTAAATGCAGACAAGTTACAAAAGCAAGCTTGCTTGTTGAAAGAAAGAAAAAGCACCCAAAGAGATGCAATGTAGTTTAAACCTGCTTTTGCCAATGAAGTGGAAAAAGCCTCTGGGCTCATTTAGCTCATGGTGATGCTGGCAGCAGCACATCATCTACAGATCTACAGCAACGGAGACAAGACATATGGGTGTAAAAGCGCTGCTGGAGGGGAGAATCAGTCTCTAGAATTCAGGCAGAGAAGGGACAAAAAAGGTATGAGGAGAGGAACCCAACAAATAAAAGCTGACTACCCTCAAAAGACACATCTCAAACAATTGGCCAATTGCTTTCTGTCTCTTTGCAAAGGAATGCATGTTGTCTTCTCAGATTTCAGGAAATAAATACAACACAAACTATATTTACTTTGACAAGCTGAAAATTACAAGCACCGAGGGTCCTGCCTCTGAGCTGTGCTTTTGCAAAGGCTGATGTTTTTTAAGGTCAAAGCAAGTACGGACAGAGAACTGCTGGGGAAGCCGTGAAATCTCGGGTTAATGTGAATGGCCACCTGGCTAAATTTCAATCAGCTCTATCAACCATCTCTTCAGTTCCCAGTAAACAAGGAATCTGAGAGGATAAGCATTTCACCAGCAGTATTTTTATTTTCATAATGATAACTCTCAGTTTTCTCGGTTTTATTGGTGCTAAGGTGGTAACGAAGTCCTAGGAAGGCCTATGTGTACAGCTGTCCAGGAATTGATTTTTTTCCTCTCATTTTCACTTTCATAAAAATGAAAACATAGCGTCCCTTGAAGCTTGAAATATACACACTTAAAATAAAAGAATTTGACTCATGAATGTCATGTTAGTGTTTTGTAGTGTGGAGCTTTTTGCTATCTCTTAAGTTCTCTTCCATAATGCATCATACCTGAGTTGTTTCAGTAGTGCACCACTTCCGAGCAAAAGAAAATTCCAATGAAAAGGGAACACTGCAATATATGTATCATCTTCAGATGCTTTAACTTAAAGCATTGGGAAAAAAAGTCAAATCCCAAAATATTTTCTACAGGGAATTCTAAATCTGTCTCGCTGTTCTTAGACGACAAAGCTCGGAGTTCATAGTCCTGTTTTGCTTTACCAACTAGATTCTGGCTCTTCTTCCAAGCATTTGAAAGCAAAGCCGTTATATTTGTGTTGGAAAATATTTTCCTATCGAATGGTATTTTTGTCATTGTTGTTGTTGTTTTTCCAGTATTTCCTCTGCACCTAATACAAGCTTTGCAAAATTGTTCATACAGCAAACCCTGCCGGAATAGCATGGTAAAGAGGATAACCTGTCGGGCTGTAAAGGATCTCAGCTCAAATTCCTCCTCCACATGATCCAGATATAGAGCTTGAACTTTGGAATTTCCTCTCTTAGGCAGCATCTGTTGGCTTGCAGGCTACTTTAAACATCATGCTTTTTCTGTATGGAACAGATCTCAGATAACTGTGCCCATATGATCTGGATATCATTGCTTTCAGTTTGATAGCACAAGTCTGTCGCTGCACTGAATGACAGATGAATCCTGTTACCCGGATGGGACTGGATCCTGTCCACTTACTTATTAGACAGGATCAATGTAGAAACTTCATTGCCTGTTCTCCTTCAGCTTTCCCTTTACTGCAGCACACAGTAACTTCCAATCCAGATCATGAGAAGTAACATCAAAGGGATTAGGTATCTAAATCATTTTCTCTACATAGTTCTCAGCACCAGGCTGCGTCATCTTCAAATTCTGGTGTGTCCACACTCCCCTTGTTGTCCTGTGATGTCAGCCAGTAGCGGAGAAGACAAAGCCTCTTGTCCCTCTTCCTCCTGCCTAATCACTTGCTTTCTGTAAGAGGGCAGGAAAAAAGTCGCAAGTGTTGTTTGTTTCCAAAGTCAGGCTGTCTGCATAGACCTGGGGAGAGCAGAAAGCCCAGGGGCAGAGGTCACCTCATCCCTGCAGTTTAGCTGCTTTCGTGTTCCTCAAATAATTCTTGAATTTATTAATTTTTATCCTGAATCATTCATCCTTCACTTCGAGAAGGAAAGGAGTTTAAAGAAAGAAAGATTACTTTAATCCACTGGAAGTAAACCCCCTCAGTCAAGGTAATTAGAACAGTTGCACCAACCTGTGGAACAAGTCAAACAAACACGAAAGAGAAGAACATGCAGCCCAGCCGAAAAAGGGACCAGGAAATGAATTCGTCTTCAGTTTGTCACTCATATGCTTTCATTTGCCACTCTTCTCAGACATTTTAAGTTTTCTAGGCATCTGTGCTCACATATTCTGATGGTCCTGCTAATTCTACCAACTCATGATGTCTGTCTGAAAATTTGGTCACCAAGTTAGGCAGATCTGAGCACCCACAACTTCTTTTTAAAAGACCCAGGGTTGTTAGTTTGTGCGTAACAGACACGCACACGCAATCATGTTTATTAGTGTAGCCTATATATCATTAAACACACGTGCATGCCTGTGCGCACACACACAAATACATACGCTTAATCTCTTTCAAGATAACGAATCCACAACTGCAAGAATGGTCCTTGCCCAGAGCACAAAGAAAAACACACTTTTTCTTAGGGAAAAGGAAAATAAAAATATTCTCGTGACACTGAAACAGAAAACTCAGTCATTGTCTGTGAGACTCTAAACCGAGGTGTTATTTGCAAAACACAAAAGGTACCAGAAGAAACCAAAATCTTGTCAGCTGTGCCGCAGCAACGCTGGCCACACCAGAGACATTTGTATCTCCACAGCTACCTTGGTGACACAGCTGAGTGCAGGCCGCAGCCCAGCTGCTATGTCTTCATCTACTGAACCAAAGGAATCTTACCCGTATGTGGGAAAAGCATTCTTTTTGTATTAATTAGCTAAACTGCCCTGTCAGAAATAAGGTTGTCGACCATAAAACTCCCAACATAAAAGCATCATCAAGCCTCAGCCACAGTTAGCAGGAGCAAATACAGGCAGCAGGTACTGCCCTGTCTTCTGATTTCTTATCATAGTTGTATCAAAATATTTGGTACAACGGCACAAGGCTGTAGTCTTAGATTCACCACGTAAGACCTGACCCCTTACTGTTTAGTCCATTTTTAGCTTCATTTCGTTCCATTAGTGGGACACTGGAACAGGTTGCCCAGGGAGGTGGTGGAGGTCCCATCCCTGGAGACATTCAAGGTCAGGTTGGATGGGGCTCTGAGCAACCTGCTCTAGTTGCAGATGTCCCTGCTTCCTGCAGGGGGGTTGGACTAGATGAGCTTGAAAGGTCCCTTCCACCCCAAACCATTCTATGATTTTATGATGATTTTATGATTCTGTGATTTTGAGTCCATAAATTCAGTGACGTTCTGCTCCCATAACACAGCAGTAACACAGTGGTTCAGGTCTCACATGGGAACAAATTTTATCTTCTCATCATGGATATACTGAAGCAAAGGGTGAGAAAGAATGACAGAGATGGCAGCAGCATAGGGGCAGGCATAGAGAGAAGCGACTGGAGACCCACCAAGGTGACCAAACCGGAGAGGCCTGTCTGACTGCTTGATCTGTCCACCAAAGAGATGATAGTTTACGAAACAAGTATACTGGCTTAACTTTGTAGTTAAGTTTCTCCATTGCACTAAAATTCAAACTCTTCTTGCCAAAAAAATGTGCATCGAACTAATGGAATGAAAGGTTCAATAAATACAGTGGTCTAAAGAAAATAGTACAGCAATGTTTAATTATTATCTGCTATGCTTCAAGGTCAACACAATTCTCTTTTTTTCCTTTGCTGTGAAAAGATAGCACTTTTTCACCATAACCTCCTCCAGACTCCTCTATCAGTAAACAGCAGCAGAGCAATGTATCTGCTGAAAGAAAGCTCAGCATTATGCAAACAATGATAACTTCTCAGAAGGTGTTTACAAATGCATTCAGTGAAACAGAATTTTAATGAATTGTGCCACATAATCTTGCAGTTAATGAGCTGTAAAAGCCTTTGTCAATTACAGTGACTCAAAACTAACTCTTCTGGATTCCAGATCAATAAGGGGAGTCTTCTTCTGCATATTTTTATTTTTATTTTTTTAAAGAAAAATTAGGATCTAAGAAAAATAAAAGGTATCTTTGTCACATTAGGCACCTCAGAAAAGTCCCTCATTATTATAACAGAGCAATCTATATTCTTATTATTTATAAAATCGTCTCTCAGCTGCATTAAAAGAAACAAGCCTTCCAAGATCAAATGGCAACAGTGCTGTAAAATGCCACTGGCAAAACTAGAAGAGCCTAACGACTTCAATAATAAATGGGGACTTTTTCCAGGAGTTACATTAAATTCAACTATCATGCACAGCCTCCTAGAAAACAAAAATTATCCTGCTCTGCCTTTGCTATCCACCACAATTACTCTGCTGTTAGAAAGTGGACACTTTAAAACTCTCTGATAGACTGGCTCATCCGTTTGTGTCTTATTTTAAGCAAAAGGTCTGCACACGTTGCTTTTTTTTGCAGAGGAGGCCACTATTCCTGCCTAGGACCAAACATTATAACACATCAGAACTGCCAGAGCTCTCAGTGACAATTAAATATTGTGACCAAATAGTTCCTGTGACTCTCAACCCAGATAGTAAAATATTCTCTTAGAAAACAAAGATTTGGCTCAATGTTTTAATGTCTTTGAAATCTAAAGGAGATGGGACCAGCATTTATCAAAGAAAAATATGGAAGACAGTTTTATTGCCTGTAATCTCCAATTTATTATGAGACTTTTTCCCAGTATGATTCTACTTTTTTCTTCTCTAAAGATTTTTTCTTTTACTCATGCCTCTGTGTGGAGGATCCATTAACAGAGGAACCACATAAAAAGTAATTTCAAGGAAAAGCCTTATAAAATGTGAAAAATTAAAGCTGTGCTCAGATCCCATTAAGAAAAGAAATTGCCTTGAGGCATCCACTAAATACGTGAAATCCATTTCTGCTGAAGGGCTTCGGAGTTTATTCCTCTCTTACAAATGCAATTTCACAGCACAAGTTGAACGTTTAAACAAAGTGAAGCAGGATCTTTTCCCAGTTAGCGTCTCTTTTCCTTGATTGCTGCCAGGTCATCGAGTGCAAATTTACATGAGAATCTGAGATTATATAAATCTCGATCAAGAGGCTTTAAGGACACTTCTGTTTGGGAAGACTGTAAACCAGCGAAATGCTCTCAGTATGGAGGGTTTATCGTTATTATTAGTATTTCTTTTTCTCAGCTTTATACAGGAAGGTAAAGAAGGCTCTGGGCTTAACACCTCCGTTCCCCTGATGGCCCAGCTCCCCGTGACCTTCTGTTGCTAGTGCTGGCACCTCACACATTTCCAGTACAGATCCCTGATTCACCTTCAGCTCCACAACTCCACGCACAAGACCAAGGGAGTAGAATAAAATGAAAGAGTGAGCAGCTACTAAGAAGAATGTCTTATCCTTTCTGAATCCACCACCTGCTATTTCCCCACATCCCATGGGCAGGAGCATCTGCAATGCACTCGAGGGAACCCTAGCCCAGCTCGGGGGGCTGGGAGGTGGCAGCACTCTGTCTGCAGCCTTGTTGCTGGAAAGGAGCTCTTAATTCAGATGGCAATGTACTATATATTTAGGCTCCTTGATCGAAACATCCTCAGGAGAAGCCCCGGATTTTCCCATGGCTATGGAACTACATTGTGTCTGGTGCCAGTGCCTGGATGTAAATAAATCCTTGCTGACACGAGCCAATGAACCACAGACACAAAACAGGATGGTAATGACCCTGTGCTGACTTTGGGTCACCTCTATTTACTGTGGGTTTTACCACTACTCTACAAAACTCATTGTATCTTGGGACAGGAGAGCAGGTGGGAAACCACAGTCTTAGCCACTTCCAAAAAAGAGATCCTGCTGTCTGTTGTGCAAATGGGTTTTGTCCCCTCCTCAGCTGCAGACAGCTTACCACCCGGTAGCTGAGACTCCCCCTGCTTGCCCAAAGCAATGTGGAGGGCCCATCCACCCCTCCTCCCTTGAGACAACCCGCCCAGTCTGGTGGCAACTGGCAGAGCTGTTCTCATCACTTTGCCCCAATCTACAGAATGGAAGATATCTCCAGTGATGCAAAAGACCTCAGTGGTGAGAACTAGCATGCTGTCTGCAAGCGCTCCAGAAGTCCTAAGTGGGAATTTGACCGTACAAAATACGCAGGAAGAAGTGGTTTTTCCCTGTGTAGTTTTTTTGCTTAGTCATGATCAAGGTAATGCCTGGAAAAGACAAACAGCATCTCTGAAGGTCATTGGGGGGACTTTTCTAAAGAATGTAACAAGCAAAATGACTGCAAGCCTGATGAAAATTCAGAAGGTTTCTAATCCAGCTAAGATATATGAAAAAGGCCCCTACCCTCTGGCATATTTATTATTAGTTGCTATTTCTCAAATGGAAATATATGGTAATATTTAAGCCCACTGGCATGAAGCCTGCCCTTCAGGAGCTGTGTGCCAGACTCCACGAGCTGCTGGCAACAGAAACTGCTAAATTGGTCCAGGGTTTAGATCATGGGTGCAGCCTCTCACCACCCAGATTCCAACGCAAAGATCCAAAAGAGATGCTTCATTTCACACTTAAAAGGAAATTAGAGCGGAAAAAAAACACCTTTCTAGATGCAATGGTGTTGTGTTTTAAAAATGAATAGGTCAGTTCTGAAAATAGGTCAGAGTGAAAACTGCTAATGCAGTGCCACCAAATCAAAGCACTCAGCGTCAACAAATTATCCGTTCTCCTGATAGCTCCTCTGCAATGTATTACTTGGCTAATATTGTCCCTGATCACAGCTTCTGAATAGTTAATTATAATCTGGTTCTTTCTATACAATTTTTCAATTTCCTTCTTGCCGAAACTACTGGACCTTGTCTGACAGTCCCTTAGTTTCTGAATTTTGCATGTGTTTCTTGGGCCTGGATATTGTGCAATGTACATGAAAATGAACAAATACCTATAAGCTTTAACAGCCTGATAAACATTTACTTTCCTCTCAAGCTGTTTTGCTGTTCATTTACTCTTCTATTTAACAGAAAATGCCAGTAATTGTTATGTGCGATAAGAAAAATTTTAAGGTCTTAATAACACATCCGAAAATACGGCATAGCTCAGTAAAACTGCTATGGATTTATGTCACCATTACTGACTTTTAGATCCATTTTTTGGTAAGATGAGTAAATTTACTCATTGGGGTTTGTGTATAAAATGACTTCTATGCCATTAATGGAAGGTACATTTTAATTAAGCTAAAGTAAAATATATCTCTGAGAGACCCACATTTTGACATTAGTTACAGATGAGCAATTCTATCAAAGGATATTGAATTCCACTGATGCTACAGAGCAGAAGTTCATCCCCTGTAATTGCACTTCAGAAATTATGTTTGTTGAAAAATCTAGAATGAGAGCAGGCATGACACTTGAAACTTTTGCTCAGCTTCAGTAGAAGAGCTGAATGCTCTGGGGTGTAAGGTGGGAATCTAGAGCTTGAGATTTCCAGTTTCAAGTCTGTGTTTCCTCATGGGTTTCTACTGTGTGATCTTCAATGAATCATTCAGTGTCAGTCTCCCTGGTGTACTGCAGAATTTAACACCTGCTGTTTGCAGGGGAACTTAAGGTCTGAAAGAACCAGGGTATTGTCTTACCATGCCTCAGTTGCCCTGCTATGAAAGAGAAATGGTGCAGCGGTAGGAGCCTTGCTTGCTCCCAGATTACGGTCATGAAAGCTGATGTGCATCATGCTGAAATTCTGCTCTCATCCTACTCAGCACATACAAGCATTTGGCATTTAATATTTGGCAGAACTTCTTAGGACCTTGATGATTTCCTGAAATACGATTTGTTTATTGTTTTCTATTCTGCCTTTCAATGAAGCATTAACCTAACAGCTGCAAAATACCTTACTTTTTGACCAAATGGATTCATTTCTTTCTTTCGCTGTGAAGATTAAAACGGTTGATTCAGACTGCCACTTGTGGCCCTTTACCTGGAAAGATTACCTGCCAGTGTTCAGTGGTAGCGGTCTCTCTTCTTCATGGCCCTAAGTGTTCTTTTTCCAACATCCTTCTCCCTTCACTTGCTTACCATCTTTTTCTTTCTCACACTTTTTGTATCTGTAGCACCGTCTCTCTTTTGCGTCTTTGCCTCCCCTCCCTCTCCCACCACCCAACTCTGAGCTCCTGTGTTAGGCACAGTAACAAGGAATTCGCTCTAGAACGGATGGTGCAATTGCTGCAAACAAATGACGCTGGGTAAGACTTTTGCTGGTTAACCTGAAGAAAATCCCACATAAGGGGGTTTCGGTAACTTTTCACAGAATGGAATAACCATGTGCTGGAGCAGTCTCTCTTGCATACTCAGACCAGCCCTTGCTGTGCTGCCATCCCCACCCTCACCCCTACTCCATGTCCTTCACCTTCTTCTGGATCTCCTCTCTCTTTCCGCTACGTGAGCTCATGGCCTTTCCTAGCCAACATTATGCACGGTGGAGTCCCCCTGTCATCCCCTCCTACTGAATAAAAACACTGCGCTCTCCTCCTGACAGCCTTCACTGTCAGGTTTAGTTGCCTTGCCAATAAAGCAAGCCATCTCCAAAGTAAATCCTTCCTGGCAACATTCCCTTTAAGGATAATAAATAGGAGCCTGCACTTCAGAGGCAAAACCAGTGAACTTAAAGGAACCAAGCTTGGGCCAGCTTGCTCTAGGAAGGAATGTGGAATTGCTTTCATCACATGGAAAACAATCTTGGAATAGCTCTTTTCTCAGTAGCCATTCAAATCAATAATAATTATAGTGATAATACTAAAGTAACTGTGCATATTAGATTGAATCGATGACATAATCGATGTTATAACTTGTCCCTGGCCCACCACACAGACAGAAGGTAAGAAAAAGCCCCGAGTTGTGACGTGACTACTCCTGCATTCATCACACTGTCTTCACTCCTTCCCTGTCCTCTTGGGACACTTGGTTTTTAGCGCTGACAAGAAAGTGCCTTGGACACTCTTTTCTTTTTGTGGAACAAATGCCCTAAGTGTGTCTTTCATATGACACAGTGCCACGAACATGTCACTACCCAGGGTCACCACTGTTAACGGCACCTGCCAGAAAATTCATTTAGTTTCATTTGTAAGAGATTAAGCACTTTCTGCTTTGGAAGTTGCTGTGCTCACACAAAAAACAGACTAACGTGAGCAACATATCACCCATATGATATGGACCTTGCAGAAAGGATCTGGGCATTTAAAAGGAAACAAAACCAGAATGGCAATCCTTCAAAACTGGTGCAGCACAAAATGGAAGCACATTTGAATCGTTCTGTGCTAGAAAGCCCATGTACCAAGGGGACCTATTCCAGCTGAGCATTAATTGATGAAAGGCTGGAAGAAACGTTTGCAATTGCAGAAGTCGTTTGCTGAGGAGATGGCTGATTTGCATAGGCACATTGCTTAAGCACTTTGTAAATGACATTAATTAGTTATTTTACTGTTTAAATTAGCTTTAATTATTCTCCTTACGTGCAACAACTTTGCACAGGGTGCATCATCATATTTGTTGTGCTAGAAAACATCCGTCAGTTGAATAGGGATGAGGCAGAAGAAAGAAAAGCAGGACATTTCTCTTCCACTTTCATCATGTCTTCTCGAGTCTCTTAGCTGTAAAAAATACTTCCCCATTTCCTTTCATAACTCCTAATGTTACTTGTCTGAATGCTATCAAGTCTATTATGATTATTATTACTCTTTATGAGATAGAAATTGTGTCATCCTGGGTGATCATTCTGATGCCTCTCAATATACCCTCTAATTTTCACCGTTTTAACGCTTTACAAATATCTCTGCAGTTGTTAAAATTCAGTTGTATGACACTGCACCCACAAACAGGAAGGCGCCACAGAGCATACTAGTAAAACTTGGAAACGGGAAAGACGGAATAAACATTCTTCCCCAGTTTAGGGATGAAAAAATGAAAGACAGTATCATCCAATAATTTTATTGCAACACTCACAGAAAAAATAATGCCAGGTCTCTGAAGTCCCTAGATGAACTAAATATGCCACGCCTACTGCAGTGAGGCTGGGTTCACTAAGGACTTCTAGATGCCACTGTGCTTCAGGAACAATAGATTTCCAAACACAAGAGTCAGTCAGGTTTTCAATGTGCTTTGGTAGCAAAGATTTATAAGTAGCGAGAAATTAGAGGCAAAGAAACGACTCCCCAGCTATGTTGCTGCCATATTCAGGGCAGAGTAAGCCGGCTGATATTATGATTTTCTTAATCATTGCTGTTCTTTATTTAAAACCCAGCTTTGATACTGTGTCACTTTGAAACTCATGGTCGTGCACACAACTTAGTTAACTGTATTCCTCTCCTCTTGCTTGCCAGCTGCAGCTTTAAAAGTTCCTTGTCTTCCTTCCTTAGGAGGAGGTTATGACCTCCTCACCTTCTTTCTGGAAATCCTGTGCTTCACTGCCTTCTTGCCTCGCACCATATATACAGCCTATGTCGCTGTACACTAACAGACAATTTGGGTCCCAAACGGCTTCAGATCTTACAGGCAAAACAGACCAGCAGCAGAAGCAAGCAGAGAGAACGCACGGGAATGCTGCTCGACGCCCCGCAGCACACTTGTGAGCACTTTGCACCAACACCTACCACGCTGGCCAGCGGCGCCTCGCCACTGCCAAGGAGTCAGGCCTGGTGCCCTCCGCCTCACACCCTCCGCCTGGCTCCCCAGCCAGCACCAACACTTGCCGAGCCCTGGCACACCGTGCTGGCCAGCAGCACCTCGCCACGGCGAAGGAATCGCGCCTCGCGCCCTCCCTCTCCTGACAGCACCGAATCCTCTGGGTCTCACGTCTCCCATGTCTCCTCCACCCAGTACTGCGGAAACCTCCCTGGAGTTTTCACAAAGTCCGTAAGGCGTTCCTTTGAAAACCGCACACATAGAAATTAAATTCTCGCTTTTCTATTCCGCAGTATTTTCACCTGGAGGTCCTCACCAGCTCGAGCAGTGAGCCTGCACCAGTCCTCTCAACTCTCCCTGGGGCTGGCTGAAGGAGCAGGGTCTATGAGAACCCTGCTTTAACAGCCTCAGGCCCATCATTTGCTGGAGTTTTCCTCCATGGTGAAAGGAAATAGTGCAGCCTTTGAGAAGTGCCATGGGTTTTGAAACTAATTGAAGGCTCTTGACTGAAATGCTCAGAGACGACGTATTCATTCATCCATACCTCACCAGAAAAATTAACTGCACATGGAAGCAATTTATGGCACTTTGTTTACATCTAAGTACAAATGAATATGAAAAATGAGTGACATGTTGGAGAAACATGGAGAAAAAAAACAAACCAGATAAAACATAACTGGCTCCCTAGAATCTATTAGTGTAATATCAGCATCAGATAATAATCTGAAAATTTTCAGAACACAGGAAGAGTGACATATTACCCATTTCATTCTGTTCCATATAATCAAACTGTGGATGTTTTCCACTCTGTGTGTGTTCTTTAACATGCTTGTGCTTTTCACAAGGTTTAAAAGTGGCCTTATTTGGAAGCGTCTTCCAATGGCTATGGTTGGAGTCCAGTTCCACCACCTCCATGTGCCTGGAGGATGAGGATATTGGGAGCCATTAATCAGATGAAACGTGCTGCAGGGCTGACTGCAAACAGGTACAAAAGGCAGCGGCCGCTTCTCCAAATCTCCATTTGGCAGCTGCACAGGGAGGGACAGAGATGCTGAAAGCTTCAGGATCAGAGGGAAAGTCAGTGGAAAAGGTAATCGTCCCCTGTCTGTACACTCTGAATCCCAATCCGTTGCCTCATAATTCTTGTTATTTAGCAGGAGGTCGAAAAGGATTGCTTTCATACTGGGAATGCCTCTGAGCACCATCACGAGCTCTACCGATTCCGACCCCTGCCCTGTGTTTTGCAGCTGGCATCTACTGGAAGCATTTTGTCTACAGCTTAAAGGCAGCAGCTCACATGTTTCCTCTTTTTGCCTAATTCTGCTTTTTGTCAAGGTGGATTTCCATAAGATTCTAGTGGGTATTAGCTGGTATTAGTTACAGTGCTGACTGGGGGGAAAAAAAGAAAAAGAAAGAAAGAAAGGAAGAAACTATGCATGCCTATAGGAAAACTGAATTGATATCAGAAAATCTCCTGATGCCATAATCTCTTGCTAAATTACCTTATAAGTTAGTGTCTCTTACAATTACAGGAGTCTGAATGTTGTGCTTTGGTTGTAGCACTGATTCTAAAAAAGGAGTTGGGGTCCTGTTCTTCCTCACCATCCCCCAGAGCATTCACATTTTGAAGGCATCCTGCCAGAGTCAGCTACCTGCAAATGCTCTTACTAGATTTTAATGGATAACACTGAACACCGAATGCAAGTGTGATTCTTTGATCGTTGAAAAATAGATAAGCAAATTAAAATCTTCTGGAAAAGAATTCCGATCAGATGCAATCAACCTTTGGAGAGGTGGTTCGGTTAGTTGCTTGGTTTGTTGTGGTCATGGAGAACCGTTTAGCTGAGGTGAATCTCCTTGGCTTTGCAAACATGAATTCTATGGTACCTGAATATATTTCTTATCATCTAATTTATGGTGGATTATTCTAATAGATACACATTTGCAGTGAGGTACTTTCAGAAATATGAGGCTTAAAAATTGGAGCAGAGGATTATGAACTCATTCTGAAAACAGAAAGAAGTATGAATAATGTCCTTCTTAAACAGATGCAAGTTTGGAAAGCCAAATGTGTCAAAAAGCAAAACAATGTGAAATGCGTTCACTAAAGTCCTAATCCCAAATACCACAGGGAAAAGTTTCAGGGCGCTCCACTTGTGGCAGTACCACAAATTCTGGAGACATCCATCCGTATGAGAAGAACGCACCCCGAGCTGCTGCACCCCAGCGCTGCCTACTCCGCACCAGCGGATCCCTTTCTGCCAAGGCTGTGTTCAGACAGCTGCTGATTTTGAAACTGTTGATGCTTTGCCTCATGCCTCAGTTTCTCTGACTCTAATATGAGGATAATAAAATTAATCTCCCTAATTGCTCATTTCCTGCTTATTTGCCTTGAAATCTGTAGGAAGCAAGCACTGTTAGAGCTCATTGCTATGATTTCTGCGCTGAATGCATGAGGGCAGCACTTTGCTATGCATCATGGTATTCTCTGTTTCACCGTCTGTATCAGGTATAAAGCCAAGCAATGTAACTTCCATTTCTGATAAAAAGAATGCAGAGTTGACCCTAAGTATTTATTATTAGATGTTAACAGTAACAATATCTCAATTTGGGAGACATGAAAAAATATGTTTTCTTGCAATAAGTTTCAAACATATTTGAAATTTTGGTTGCTTGAATAGAATTTAATTTCAATTTTAGTTTATTTTGTTGAACTTCTGAAAGATAAACAGCTGTCTAATCTGAATTATGTGCTTAAGCACTTTACCCAGTAAAACGCTAAGCATGTATTTAAATGCTTTCCTGAAATGTGGCTTCCAATTTTCCAGAAGATGTATATGTGACCTCATTGTTTTCACAAGAGTGAGGGGTTTTAAATTTTTTTTATTTCAGGTATCTAAAATTCCATTCTAAACTGTATCCCTCTTGCCAGAGAATTCAAGTATTTATTTCTTTCTTGCAGAGTGAGTTTGTTGTATTTGCTGCCACAAAGCAAACGACAAGCTTGACTCTAAGCGGCTAATTTAGTTCAATACTAAAAATCAGCCAGAGATATCTTGGACAGTATGGTCAAATAAAAGCTGTGCTCAAAGAACTCCCAGTCCTCCTAATTTCAGGACTTTGATAGGGTCTTTGCTCTCGAAGGCTCAAATAAATAAATAAATGAGGCTGAGGAATTCATTTGAAATATTAATTAAAATGCAAATTAAATCCAGATTGCACGGGCTTTAAAAAGCGCTCTCTGAAGTTTCCATGAATACAAAGCATGCGACGAGCTACTGCTTTAAATGATCCGCATAAACATACATTGTTGAAAAAACGCTGGACTTGAAATTAACTGGACCAACATCAGGACCTGCAAACGGCGAGAGAAAGCCTTTAGCAGCCACAGCTTTCCTGACCAACACCACGGTGGGAGGGCAGGCAATTAGCTGTGCACACACATTTGTGGCCCACCACCGCTCCTGCCCATCTGCAGAGGTGGCCGCCAGCTCCGGCGGGATGCGACGGCTCCAGGAGAGCTGGCGATGTGGAGCCACCGCCGGCCAAGGGGGATGGACAACCCGCCTCCCTGGCACTGCCGCCGCAGCGCGTGCCACCAGGCCGGGCGCGCTCTGCCGTTACAGATTTCTCGGGATCTGGAGTAACTGGACACAAAAAAATGCCTAATTGTTCTCTTTGCCAGTGCAGGGGTGTCTGTATGAGGCACTCTCTCTGAGTGAGCCAGCCCTGCTTAAAATGCATCCCAGCTTTGGCAAGGGCCGGGTTCCGCTGCGCCTCTTCCCACCGTGACTTGAACTGCAGATGAGCTGCCGTACGAGAATGACAAATGACATAAGGGCACCGCCCCAAACAGAGATGAACCCAGGGGCGGGGATATCCTATCTCCTAGCACTGTAAAATGACGTAAAATGACGCTGTCACCAGATCACAATCTCTGTTTACTTTGCTGCTAAGTTCTCCCCGCTCCCAAAAGCAAGCCTTGTGTCTGCTGGGAAAACGTCTTTTATACGTATGACCAATAGGCTTTTCATAGTTTTATTGGGCAACTATTTCTGACTCTTTGTCAAGGGTCAGAAATAACCTGGGTCTTGTTAACCAGTCCCAGGAATAGGCCATGGGGATGGCCAGGACTCTGCTGAAATGGGCTATGGCCAAGTCACACCACTGAGCAACACAATCTCACAGCACTTTATGAGGAAGATAAATGGCATTCAGGATACATTATAAAGAAAGAATCTAAGTGCCTCACCACCCTGGCCTGTCTAGGATGAAGCTTGCACAGCAAGAGCATCATGAAAGAGTCCAGAGGGAGAGGAAGATTCTGCCTTAAGAACATCAGTGAAGCCATGGTAAATACTGCACAGGGCCACACACTGAATGACAAATCCAGGAAGAAACATCAAACGTCTGCACGTCCTCTGAGCCTCACCCATCCTGACTGCCAACCAGGCAGCCGCTCAGAGACATAAGAGAATGTGACTATAGGTAAGAAGAGTCTATCAAAATGCAAAAGCACCAAGAGCTGAGTCTAGGCTGCAAGGCTGCCTTGCTCTGCCATTTCCTAATTTCTAAATGGAGGACTTTGTAATGAAAAAAAATATTAATGTGAGTTTGAGGTGTGCCAATTAATATATGACGCTTATACTGCCCTGCTAGGGAGAGCTTCTAGGAACACACGTGTGATACAGTTTAGCTTCTGTACCTGAAAGAGTCCAACTCCCTGCACTTTGTCATCCATTGAAACCATCGGTGTCCTTGGCCGTATCTTCTTGGCACTACCAAGTACTGAGGGATTTCCAAACTCTCAGTGAGCTGGGAAATCAGTGAGTGATCCGGTGCATCCTCATGGTACAGTGCAGTGACGTGCAGAAACACTTCCAGATGTCTGAAAGTGCAACCTATCTGTAAGCTGCACCAGCACTAATTAATGCTGTTGAAAGATCTGGCTCAGTGGGCAACACCATCTAGATGTGATGCTCTTGCCTTTCATTTCTGAGCAGATTTGGTTAAAACAAAGTGAGGTATCTTGGCAGAGAAATGCCCTTTGTTTTCAGAGCCATCAGCTTTTAAAGAACTTTTTTCACTTAATTGAAAATAAAATTTCCCCAGAGTGCCAGGGTCTGCTCTTAATGCATGTGCGTAGCTCTAATTAATGATAATTATTTGCATTCATCAAGGGGAGAAGCATATTACTTCAGGTGGCTACTTGGAATATGTTACTTTAGCCCTTCATGTGACTCCCAAGTGGTACACTCAACAGGAAAGCTGCAGCTGCCTCAAAACCAAGTGTCTACTGCCTGAGGATAATCCCGATCAGGTGTAGAACAGGATGTGCTACACCACAAGCAGTACTGCCAGGCTTCCTGCACCACACGGTCTGAGTCACAGAGCTTGCAAAACACAGCCACACAGAGACCCCTGCTAGTTCATTTTCCCTCTGCACATTTGGGCACGGGAATCATTTCATCAGATGCTTATACAGTCCTTAGCCAAACGGGCCTGGAGCCTCAGAACCACGCAGCCAGCCTGGGACACACAACAGGTCACTCCTAGATGCAGAAACAAATCCCACATCTCTGGAGATCTAGGCTGATGTTTTATCTACTGAGCTAGACTTCGTTTTGTGGCAGGGCTGAAGTCTCTGAGCAATGTCTCTTCCAGAGCATCATTGAAATAATAAGGCAGGACAGATCTATGCCGGCCGAGGAGTCTGGACCATACTCTCTCACTGTAAATAAACTGCAAAACCTGGACATCTTCCACGTTCTTCCCCACACGTGCACGTTCATCCAAATTCATCAACCTTGCCAGCATCTTTCTAGATGGTTACCCTTTAACTAGGGCTTTATTGGATAACTGTAACTCAGTTTGCTGCAGCTGTGTGACCCCGATTTGCTTTTGGAGCGGCACGAGCTGTGGGAGGAAGAGCCAAGTGGGAGCTCACCTGCCAAGCAGGCAGTGCCGTTAGAAAAGGCCAGTCTGAATGAGCAAAATCTGGCAGGTGGCAAAGACGTGCTGTTTATTTTTCCTAATGACAAAATTAGCACATTGATAATAATCAAACGGAGCTGTGTGCAGTGGGGGGCTCTTTAATTAACAAATGTCCTTTTGCATGTACGAGCGGGACACCGGCGCTGTGCTCATCCATGCAGGCTGCTGCTCACGTCCCTGGAAAGCTCCTATGCAAACTGCCTTGGGCTTCCTTTGTCTGGTTTGTTCTGGGAAGGAGGCGGTTCACGCTTGCCTTTTCCAATCATATATTCTCTTTCTGCAGATGTTATATTCTCGCTCACATCCAGGAACACAGATCACATCTAACGGAGTGGATTGCCTTGAAAGGTGTCTTGGCAAAGGCTTTCTTCCAGTATGTGCTCACACAGCACCCTGTTGGGAATGTCCCTCCTGAGACTCCTAACTACAGTACCTCTCTGTTTCTCACAACTGCCTGGTTGCAACTGGCTTCTCCTTATTAACAGTTACCCATGGTTTTAATATTTAATAGATAGATACATCCTACTCCTTGACTACCTTTATGTAACACAGCCGCTTCACAGGCACGATCATACTCTTCACTAGCATCCAGCTCTAGGGACCCTACAAGTAGCAGAAGGTAATAGACTCCTAGTTTGAGTACAGACAGTCAGTATGGGCCAGTCTTCTCAATGTCTCTGCTCCAGCCCCCACTAACAGCTGAATTACCCAGCCACATATGGTTCTGATCTATCAAGCAATCCTATCACAAGACCAAGTTATCCATATTCCATTCGTGGAGGGCCAAGTCCTGAAAACAGTAGATTTCTGCAGTGTTACTCCTGCTGTTACAGTATTACCTTTCCTTCCTGTGGGTTTTCTAAAAATTCAGACCGGAGAGTCCTGAGACTAAAGCAGCTTTTCTGGTGCGGATTATATCACCATACACTGTACAGCTACCCAGACACCATGTGTGATCTCAGTAGTGGTGATACAGCTGGTCTTTCGTGGGTTTAGACTGTGCACTGAAGAGGCTGGTGCAGCTGTTCAGCCGGCCCGTGCCATGTTTCTAAGAGGGAAGTTGGTCAGCAGACATGTAGCAGAACAGATTTTTCTGTCGTGTACTGTCCTTCAGAAAGAAGGTAGGGGAAGAACAGCAGTAGACACTTTATACAAAAGTCAATTCAAACAGGAGCAGATGTTTTCAGTTTACCCCTGCTCAAGGGGTACAAGCTCAATACAAGCACAAACCTGTGAATTGGTAGTGAGGTCATCAAGCACCTTCACGACGCTGAGACAGAGACACGGACAATGAGATGAGTCAGTAGGAGTGCAACAGGCAGGCAGAGGAGGATCTGAACAGACTAACGTTGCAACCAAGAAGTGCATATTCTTCATTGTAATTATTAGTTCAAGAGATCAAAGAACTGCAGGTGAAAGGCCAGAAAAGAAGGGACTATAATCATTCAGGTGCATGCGACAAGATTGCACTGGAGACCTGCAGAGGGGCATCTTGAGAAGTCTGGATAGTGCAGGAAAATGTAGGACCAAAGCTGAAGACCTTTCTCACGCAGAGCCAGAGCAACATGGAAGCCCGTGTCTGTAATAACAAACCAGACCAACGTGCTGAGCTCCAAACAGAGCCTGAATTTGGCCAGAAGACAAGAACACAGGGCAGATGTGGGACTGAATGGAGAGCAGGGCGCCAGGAGCAGGTTGTGTGGCTGAAGACAATAGGAAGAGAGGGTGAGTTAATTCTCAAAATGATTAGCGAAGAGCCTTTTTAAAAGGGGCTACAGACAAAGAAGAGGAGCATTAGGGATGGAGTCAGTAACAGAGAGCAGGAGAAGCACATGGAGGCAAAAACTTACAGAAATGATAATGTAATTAGTGATGTTGGTATAATAAGCACTGAAGTAATGAAACCATTCTTTGCTGCCTTTGGAGGTGAAGGAAATGTTGCTGAGGCTAGAGAGAGATACTTCTTATTTCATGTGGGATTTTAAAAACAGCTTCAATGGGTAATATGCCCATTATCAGCAATCAAGCTTGAGGAAAAGGGATAGGGAAGGAGAAGGAAAGAAGAGAGGTCCAGAAGCGAGGTCCAGAATTATGTATTTAGCCAATTGTGGTGTTCTGTTTGTTGTGGAAGATACTCTGTACTAAAAAAGCCTGGAATTACACATGCATATATACATGTGTATAACTTTTAATGTTGGAAAGCACTGAGAATAGTAAATGCTCTTACAGATGGATATCACGGGCTTTGTTTAAGGCATAATCTCTATTGCTTTTGAGTTTATGGAGCAAAGAGAGTTGTTGAAATTGAGTGAAAGCTGCAGCCAGCATCTTTAATCAATCTCCAAAGCTGTTTATTGTGAGTATAGTATAAAGCAATAGAGATTAATGTTGGTTTCTATAAATCACAGCAAAAAGCATCTTCTCTTTCAGTGCCAGAAGTGTAAATATCTGCCTTCTTTTTCTCAGATTTTACTGTAACGTGCTGGCTGTAGAAGTCCTTCAGGGGAAAAGAACACAAGCAAGTGACATATGTTTTTAAAACAACTAAATTTTAAAATGACTTCTATATTTATTTAGAGAACTGGAAACTGCTGGAAGTTTTAGGTACCTAATTCCTCCTACGGAGTAGCTTTGAAAATCTCAACCCATCTACAGAAGAGAACTACCAGTTAACTGCAGCCACCACCGGAGGAGGAACCAGGCACACAACAGGCAGCAGATCGACTTTCCAGTTCACATCCCACAGGTTCCAGACCGCAAATCCAACAGACATATCACCATTCCCTTTGCTTGCGAAAGCGGCAGGTTTTCTCTGATAGAAAGGGTAACAATAAAGTATGTGAGTGGCAAAAGAAATTATAAACAACTCCGGGGGCATGTTTGAAAAAGATCTCTATTAATGTGCCTCCAATCCCGTTTTACATTCATTTACGGCCTTATATTGTAAGAAACTGATTTAAAGCAGAGTGAACGGAAAGCGATGGGGTAGCTCGTGTTGCAAACCGAAGATACTGAAGAGGAAATACTAAACAAAGTGGAAAACTGTTGCTATGAAGAGTGCCAATGGAACACCCGTGCTTTGCCACCACTGACACCAGCCCCGCTCCCACCATTAGCTGTGGGTCGAACACCTCTGTCGATGCCTCATGAGAAAACTGCAATAGCTCCTCTTTCCTTTGAGACCTCAACCTTACGAGTTGCAATGCATCTTCTGCAGCTCCTACCCAGAGAGGGAGCCCGCCTTTGCAATTAGGTGGCCAAGCCTTCATGTCCCAACCGTGGAGATACAGTCCCTCCTCCAGGAGGAGAGTCGCCCTGCCTAAGCTAGGCTGCTCCTCTGAGTCACTCTCCGAAGGAACGTCTCTACGTACAGTGGCTGCACAGGGATTTAATGGAAAACAGTCTCTTGGCCTAGGCACTGAAATTGTCTAGGGGGCACTGCAGGGCAAATGTTGTGAACGCACAGCAGTGGGCACACAGCTCAATCCTAAGGGAATATCAGAGTAGAAGATAAGTTCATTGATCTAAAAAGCAGGGGCCACGTTAGTCAAAATGCTGCGCTGTACCAGACAGAAGTGAGCCTTCAGACAAATGGTGTCTCACCTGAGGTCTCCATGTACCAGCCTGGACTTCGCAAAAGGCCACGGTAGGTTGAAGAACCACACAAATCCTAAGGCCTTAGGAACATGTTCAGGAAAGCATTATCGCACTGAAATCTGTCTCATAACATGTTTCCAGAAAAATTTACAACTTTGCCTTTGCTGAATAGGCAGGTGTGTGTAGGCTGAGGGTAAGAAATACAGGTTGGGATGTTCATCTTGTTTCCTGAGTTCCAACGGCAGAATAGCGAAGAAAAATTCAGTCACTGCATTTGGAAGAGGTTCTTACAAATCCCCTACTGATTTACCTGAACCATTTTTTTCTGTTATCATTCCTGTTATATAGTTGAGATCTTTGAATGGAATTCTCCTTGGGATGCAACAGCAAGGGAAATATTACATGGATTAAAATTCAGTTTCGGGACAACGCAGAACTACGGCATAATGCTTTACTGGGTCCTACATTAAACTGCAGAGAAATGATAAAGTCCTAGTATATTCAGACTGGACTCAAGAGATTTTTTTGCTTATTGACTTTTGATAAAAACTTTCAAAGAAATAATATTTTAATTCCAACAGCATTTAATAAATGCTAAGCTACTAGCTCCGGTTTAGTTAATTAAACTTAAGGAACATGGAAGTGGATAAAAGTTCATTAAATAGGTACAGGCTGACAGTGAATTGGAATACTAATTGAGCTTTTATGTGCAACAAAAGAGATACAAATGGAAATACACTGTTATTCTAGTGAATGCCTCGCATAAAAGGCCCCAGTGGAGCAGAGAATGCATGAAGGAAATTGGATTGTAAAATCTCTGAGATAAAGATCAGTTCTATGAAACACGATGCCCCATTGCTCCCTTTTCTATTTTGAGGAGATTCTTTTAATAATGCCGACAAACGATGCAGTGAGTGCTGCAGGTGCGTTCGGAAGGTTCCCTGTCATACTTGGAAAAGAGGCAGTTCGATTCAGGGCTTACAAAATAGATGGGGATGTGATAGGACCTCCATTTATTTAATGTTATGTTTGAGGATCACTAGCTTAAGCAGTATAAATACCTTGGATTAGAAAGAGCCGCGTATTCCAATGTTGTTCCTAAATGTTTTACGTGTAGTGGTTATTTGGTTTGAAAAACCTCACCCTATTTCACTTTGTAGCATAACCCTGAAACACGTGTGAATTACTCAGTCTTAGAGAAGAAATGGGGCTGGGCTGAAATAAATACACAAACAGTTGTTTCTGAAGACTGGAGGATGCAGCTGAACCACGCACTTCTGCCTGGCTTTCTCCCTCTAGTAACAGGCCATGTGCTGGAGGAGATGTCTCCTGTCTCCAAGCCGGCTTCTGAGATGCTCCTTGGGACTGCAGCTGACTTTCCACCCACAGAAGCAGTCACACTGACACCCTTGCCAGAAACACCAAGAATAAAGTATGAGTACGACATTTCCCACGCCACTTGGACACCAGCTTATCTAGGAGCATTGACAGACAGTGAAGAGAACTGTTTAATGGCCAGGGGAAATGCTAACAATCTGCACAGAAAAAGGCTGAATTTCAGGGCATTTTTATCTACCTGAAGCAAATGTTCATTGTAGGGCAAATAATCACTTTAAAACATACTTTATTTTAAGTATGTGTTGAGCCAGAGCTGTTCATATATTAACCTCTGTACATAATTCTCCAAACCTTGTTACGTGGTCATATCAGATGTAATTTGAACAGCTCCCCCAGTTCACAACAAGATACTGAATCTGGACGTATGTCCTCTGTCTCCAGACAGTACAGTCTCTATGCATGTAAATTACCATTAAAAAGCCCATCGATCTATTTGGGTCTTGCAGCTGTTTTATAAGATAATTTTGGCTGTACAGAGCCATCTTGAGACAGCCTAATTCCATCTACATCCCTCTGTCTTCAGTGGTGTCTCGCCAGGAGGAACCATTAGGCACAGGGACTCCGGTAGGACTTCAGCTACTAGGGAAACGTTTATCAATGCAGGGAGTGCGCTGCCCTGGAGCGGATTCCCCAGGGAAGAGCAGGGAGCACTCGTTATTGCAGGTTTTAAGAAGCAGCTGGTAGGAAGGCCCTGGCTTTGAGAGAGGGAGGACGTATATGACCTTTGAGGTACCTTCCGGCCATATGAGACTATCATTATACGGTCACGGTGTTTTCTGCCAAAATAGCTTCAGGGTACCTCACAATATAGTGAAAATTAAATTCAGATGTAAACATGAATCCTGTCAAGTTCAATTTAAAGTATATGTACATTTGGCATTCCTGTCATAAAAAGATAATAGATCTAAAAATATTATGCCAAATTATTTAGAGGGTTTATAGATTATTCTTAGACTTTCATGTCATATAAGAAGAGCCATCAAAAATTCAACTGGTGTTGATCCAAAGATTCAAAAGTGAAAAGTGCTTCTTTTGTTTACGCATCAACACAGTAGAAATGTGGGGAGACTCCCGTGATCCTAGATAGGGCAAGACATATGAGATCTCATCTGCCATGTGTGAACTGAAAACCTTACCCAGGCTGCACACTGACCTGTGAGCTTCTCAGGGGAACCAAGATTGCCCTCAGTCTTCAGCCTATGCTAGTCGCAGATGGTGGGCTCAGGAGCAATCCAAATGAGTGCAGACATTTTCAGGTCTCGTTAATTTGTGTGATTTATCTATAAAGATAAACTGATGTCTTTGGGTTTTGGCTGGTCATCTCTAGTCATTTCAGTTTAGTGCAATGCCTTGATCTTTCCCTCTACTCTAGGTAGTGATGCTCACCCGAGTGAAATTAATTTACCTGCAATAACAGTCTACACAAAGGAAAAAGGGGAGAAGGAAAATAAATACCAGTATGCTCTGACACTGTTAATTTCCACCACTTGGTAAAAGCCAACTACTACAGACACAGCCTCAATTGAGCTGTGAAGGTTATTCTGTTTCTTCATGTTCTGCTGGTGGTTTACCATCTGTTGTCCTGATAACAACACTAAAGGGAGCATTCACGCTGCTAAAATGCCCTCTGGTAGCACATCTCTCCCCAGGTGTTTCTCCAGTATTTCCTCTCTCCCACACTATCTCTAAGTTAAGGTTCTTCCATTTACCTTGATACTCCTGATGTCTTCTTAATTGTATTTATTTTCACCTCACTGGCAGTCATATAACCTCTGGCTGTGATCTTATCAGCTGCCTGGGGAAAGTATTCCTGTAACTGCCTATTGAAGAGTTTCTCCCCTTTTCTCCAAAGCAGCCAGCGGCCATTAGAGACAGGACACAGAATTAGGTGGACCACTGCTTTGATCCAGCAGGCAATTCCTTTTTAAAGCAATTGAAGTTGGCTTTGGGCAGTGATTAAATGAAACACCCCTAGAGAAAATCTGAGGTGTTGCAGGACGCCTTATTTGATACAGAATGGGTTTCTTACCGAATCAGTAATGCCCAAGCAAATTCACAGCTATGCAACTGTTAAGAGGAACAGAAAGACTCTCCCATCCCTGCCAGTAACAGACAAGCTACTTCACTGTACTCTGTGCCTAGGATTAGGCCTACGGTGCGTTTGGGGCTCAAAGGCTCGAGCGTGGCCTGCTGCCACAGAGCACGGGGCTGTTGCTGCTGCCAGCACCCTTTCTCTCCAGGTTATACCCTGGTTTTCCTAGCTGCTCTTTAATGGAAACTTTTTCATCACCTCAGATCATGTGAGGGCTAAAAGACACACTGAGGGCTCTGGAGTAGGAAGTGTCTCTCCATTTCCAAGTCTCTCACATAAGTAACACTGGTGGCAGAGTCCTTTCCCAGGCGTTTGCAGCCTGGTTTGTGCAGCTCTACCCTGCCCCTCGCCCGCGGCCACCGCTTCTCCAGCCACTCGGGCTTAGCTGAGCTTTGTGCGCGACTCTGCTCAGACAGCCCAAAGGAATTGGGGCACGAGCCCTAAAAGCATAGGGGAGTTTTGTGGCAAAGCTGTGTAAACAACAGTGCTCACGAAAAGAACAGAATAAATGATTAAAAGTTACAGCTATCAGTCCAAGAGTTGTAGCTTATAAATCAAGTCTTTCACTGGCTTCAGCGGAGGCAGGATCAACCTATTCAAGTTCGTAAATGGATACATGCTAAAAGCAAGTAAAACGATCCCTTAGTTTTGTTGAGGTAAAAACAAGGCAAAAAGATAAAAAGGCCAGGGTTTCAGGAGTGGTATTTTTATAGAAACTGACTGTAGAGAACGAGAGGGTTGATACGAGCAATTATCTCACATTTTGCCCAGATCAGCGAAATGGTGGATTGTTCCTCTTCATTTACATATCTTTTGCCCTGAGTTTCTGGGGAAGCTTTGCAAACAGCCGTCTGTAGTCCCATCTGAGACAGGCTCTGGACAGGTTGCTGCCCACATGGTGGTTTTGAGTAGATGTGGGGGCTCTGTGAACTGCTGCAGGCAGTAGTGCCTGCATTCCATTCTAAAAGGCCAGAGAGGTCTGTGGTTAATTACTATTTTTCAGGATTTTTTTTTCCCCATCATAGAAATGCAACTGCTGAAGTGAGCTACGGCTAATCTCCCATCTCACCCTTTTGCCCTTCTTCTGACCATGTAGTGACACCATCTCTGCTCAGGATTTTGGAAAGGAGTCAAGTAACTAATGAATGTGCCAGGCTGCTCCTTTAGAGGATTCTGCATCTGAGCTGGGAGTTATTAACTCCTCTGGCAGCCCATCATTTAATTTACCTGCTACTGACCCCTTTTGTGCATGCAGAGGATAATCCCGTCCACAAGAGCCCTGCTATAGCTGGTGTGCAGGAGATCATTGCCCTGTTCCCAATTTATCTAATGTAATCACTTCATTGTCTGCCTATAAGAGCTCTATCCCATCAAGAAGCTTTGGAATAATGTAGCAGCATTAGAGATTAGAATTTATCGGTTCTGAAGTTCATAAATTTAATGAAAATCATGATTCTCCACAGGAACTTAATCTTCATTTGTTCTGTCAGAGGAGGCGTCAAGAATGAGTTTGTGATTCATTAACCCATTGACTACTGCTACTTTTTCCATATTCAGCTCTTCAGGAAAAGGAAAGATGCTGTGCGTGCACTTAACACAGAGCACTTCTCTTAGCTTCTTCTGTCCTGGAGACACCAACTGATAGTCTCTGGTTGTAAATGGACAATGCAATATAGTTTCCCCATGATTTTTTAGACAGTCTCTCGTGTGTTTAATTAAATTCATCAGACAGACATCGGCACAGTCAATTCCACAATTCTTACTGACTTCAGTGGGACGTGGACCAGGGCCTTTCCTGAGCACAGCAGCACAGCTCACATACAGAAAGTCCTATCCAAAAATGGTAGTAATAGAAAATATGTGTCTGAAGATTATTTGTTGAGTGATACTCCTAGGTAATAGCTTATAGATATATAGATGTATATACATATACACATACACATGTATGTAATCCTGACACACCGAGAAATAATTTATCTCCACATGATCGCTGTCTGTTTTTTCATTTTCCCTGTAGAGTGGCCTAAAGGCTTCTGCCCTGCAGCTGGGGAGATCTGAGTTATAATCTCAGACCAGCTGAGTCAGATCACTAACTAGACTCAGGCCCAATCATATCATTGCTCTCTGCATTGGCATCCCAGTGGATAAATAAGATTTCTTTTTAAAACTCCTCAAAATGTGATTATGAAACATTCTGTCTAAGAGCAAGGAGCTGGTCTTATTATTGTTACTTGCTTCTGCTGCCCCAAGTGTAGAAAGTGAATTTGATTTAGTTTATTGCCAAAAGTTCAGCACATCCAGCAAGCACACTTCTTAGTGGTGCCCTACTGTTGTATTCATCCCTAATTCTGGTATAAACCACTCCAGCTAAGAAAAGAGGGTTTGCAGCTAAGCAGCCCTGGCACCAGATAGTGCACAGCTAACCTATAGGGAACCTATAGGGAAATGAAGTTACCCATAGTCAAATCCTCTGTACCATAATTATATGTTCCCAAGATAAATGTCCCACCACGCACTTAATCAGAAGACTGTATTTCACAAAACAAATCTTTCCCATTATGGATTCATGTTATTTTTTCCAACTGATAAAATCTTGTGATGAAATCCATATTCTATTGAACACATTGAGAAAAATCCATAAGCAAAAGGAGAAAGAAAAGAAAATCAACCCTATCCAGCAAGTGAGGAGAAGAATTGTAAAGTCTCTGGTATCTCTTTCGTAAGTGCTTTATTTGACACTGTGTTGGGGTTTTTTCAAAAGAAAAAGAGAAATCAGACAAGCAAAGTGACCATGTGATGGTTGTTCAGATCTGATCCGGGGCTCGCAGGAGTCAATGCAATCCTACCCATTGATTTCAAGAAGCTTTAATGCACACCTTTAATCTCCACTTACCCCTTCTCAGCTCCCAAGGCTTTCTTCCCAGCACTGATGTAAATAATGCAATGCAAAGCTTGTCTTTGACCTTCCTTTGTCCTGCACTTATTTGCCATCCAACAATGCTCCTTCATCTGGTGTCATGAAAAGCAACTGTATTTAAGACTCCACTGTCAGGACAACCCCCAGTTTTGGAGTGGAAAGAACATCTCGGGGAGTATCACAGCCAGAGTCATTTAGATTTCGATGACCCACCACAGACGGTGCTGCTGCTGCAAGGCCCTGCACGCGAGCACCTGGCGGTGTGCTGCACTGCTCCGGCCTGGCCACGACTGCAAGCAGCAGAAGGGGTTGTTCCGCCTCTTGACAATGTAAATCAGGCCTGTTGCTTGCAGCGCGAGCAGAGCTGGAATAGCATGAATAAGGGCAGCCTGTCTGCTCCTTAGGAGAGCACGTTCAGGGAAGCAGCAACCACGCGACAAGAGATGTGACAAATGGCCTCTTTCATTATTTCACCACTATTCACAGCTAAGCGTCCTCTCACAGGACTGATCTTTCAGATTAAAACCACAAGCAGAAAATAAGAAAATCTAAAGATGAAAGTGGCTGAAAGTCTTTAAAAAAAACCCCTAACTATCTTGAGTTACCAATCAATAGAGCAACTCCTTTCTGTGTAGATTTTGACTGAATTAGCAAAGACACATGCTTCTGGGAGGGCCACACACTGTACGGAGTCACTTTAAGAATAACTAGCGTACTTTTAGAATTTAGCTTTTGCTTCAGAAATTGGCCCCCGAAATCCTCCCGTTAGGGAAGAGTACATGGTTGACTGCACTGTTTCTCACCTTCTTGCCCTCTCTCTCTCTCTCCACACTTACATGGCCAATAAGCTTTAGTAATCTCCTCTGAAATTCTGCCTATAGCAAAGTTAAAATGCAGGCACAAAGCCTCAGGCTCTTTACACTCTTAAGTTTTTCAGCTTCAGTATTCTTCTAAATTGCTAGGTCCTCGAAAAAAGGAGTGAAAACAGCCAACAATTCCAGCCACTTCACATGTAGACTAACCACATGCTTCTGCCTGTGCCTGTTCTAGAGAATATAATCTCTGCTCAGTGAGTAGCTAAATCAAACTGTATAATCCCTGCCGACAGCACGCCCTCTACTTCTCGGTATCAGGCTCACTAACAAAAATGTCTATGCACTTATTTCTCAGGCCCATTAAGGGGCACAAGCAGAAATGGCTGGTAAGGCCACAGCTCCAGCGAGCCCAACAGCAGGAGACAGTGGAATAGGTGGCCAAGGGAGTTCTCAATGTATTTTGGACTGGGAAGATCCCAAATGCATCCCAAAGACTCGAGCACTTTCTGAGCCTATTTCACTCAGCCCTGGTTAATGCTGCTGCCAGTGCTCAGGGGGGGATGTTCCATCTAAGGATGGTATAGGCATGAATAAACACCCAACAAAAGCCTTATCCCCAGGGCCATAATCTTGAGAGTGTCATGCAGGACAACAGAAGCGTCAGAGGAGTCCTGGTTAATGCTGCATCACGCTGTATAACTGGACATACGTTAGCAGACAAAGTGACAACGTGTACGCTCAACAAGTCACAGCACTACAGTTATTTTCTTCTGTTTCAGACAAGTAGTATTTGCTTGGCACTGTGAGCGGCTTCTGGTGGCAGCTTGACACCCCCAGAACTTTGGGACTGAATGCTTTATGCAATAACACCTCTCCACAGGACTGTCCCACTGCAAAGCCATTTAACACTGAGGATTCACTGGCTATGGAGGAGAAAATTATCTTGCTGTAAAGACAGGTTATTAGCCTTTGCCTATAGAGTGAGGAAGGTGTGGAGGAAGGGTTGCAAAGCTGAGTTGCCTGAAGTTTTTGCTTAGCAATGAGAGAGATTGAGAGCACCAAAAATATTCAGCTTCAGAACTACAGCTGCACTAATCACTGTGACCATGGCTTTGTGCAAAAAACTGTAGATCCAACAGGCAAAAAGCGATGACCTTTTGACTGCAGTTCCTCACCAAGGCTCAAGTGATAAATCCATCATGAACTGTAGTTCATTTTCTCTGTCTGAGAGTAGTTACCTGGGATTGGGAATAGAAATGGCAGTCTATGTACAGTCTTTAAAGCATTTCTTATACCCAAACAGAATCATTTCAGTATTTCCATGAGGTAACTAATCTTCCCCGAGGATTTTTCCAAACTCCAGAGAACCCCTGAAGAAAACCGCAACTGTACTGAAGTTAATACCAGTTTTGCTGAAAGTCCAGATGCTGAAAGGCTGCACTACCAGCATTGGAAGAGGATGTCATCAGTGTCTCAGTTCACATCTCCTTACAACGTCCTCCAAAAGCACTGAATCTTGTGGTTCCCACCTGCCAAAGGTCACGAGGGCTGAGCAGCAACACAGCATGAGTCAAAAGGGAAAAATGAGAATAAAACAGAGTTGATTTTAAACTGGAGATGTGCAACGGAGCAGAGACAACTTATGTAGGGAGAAAAGCCAAGTCTTAAGAATTACTTAGCACACCTAGGCCCACGATTTTCCACACCAGCAACAACAGACAGACTTGGTGGCAGCTCTGCGCATTCATCTTTTCTAGGAGACATGCAGCCAAATGATGCCCATCTATAAGAAACAATTTAAGGATAATCATCCTGCCACTGTAACTTACTGCAGATCACATTGACCCAAAGGTCACTGTAACTCCTCAAGCACAGATAACCTGATGTTATTCCATAGCTGGAAAATCACGTCTCTATGTGTGTGTGTGTGTGTATATATATGAAAGCCCTATACTTAGTGCAACAGTAAACTATAGTGATCTGATGAGGCATCACTGCCTTACCATAGGCAACCTGACTTTATAAAAGCACATTAAATCACTGCTACTAAAGCTCTGAATAACAGCTTATGGGAGTCCTCAAAAAAGTCCTATGACCATCTAAAATGAGTCAAGAACTGTGTGCACACCATTCTCCTTCTTGCAAGAAAAACTTTTACTTTATAAAAGTGGTTCATTGTTCAATACCCATTGTGTTTTCTTCATTAACTCCAAAGTTTGCCTCATTTCATTTTTCCACCAAAGGGGAAAAATATATTGAGCTGTCAGTGATGTTATCTATGAAGAGAGGCTGCAGATTTCATATATTGAATCTAAGCTTTACAAATAGTCAAGTAATGGGAAAAGCTTTTGTAATAAAACACAGGTAAAAATAAGCTTGCAAAAATCAAAGGGAATAGAAAAGTCTAAATTGTTTATGTAATCAGTTATACTCCCCTGAGCTGTTGATCTGTCTCCTCCTTTTGAATTCTTCAGTTATATTTTCCAGAGCTGGTAAATCAGTATTTGAAAACAGCTGCAGAAAAATAGTATCTCAGTTGCTTCACAGATACTGTCATCTAGTTCTCGCCCATGTGAGATAAAGCTCAAGTGAGGACACACGTGCACATAACCCTTTGATCTAGGATCTGGTTGTGGGAAAACTGAAGTAGGGACTGGCCAACAACATTAATTCTTTGAGGTCACAGAGAGTGAAAAGAGGTTTGCAGGAGAGATTGGGGCTTGGTCTTCGTTTGATCTTAATCTATTTCACAGTGGCCAATCTGCAATGTGAAAAAAAAGGAGGTACAGTTACAGATGGGCTAGGAGTGAAAAAAGATAGGAATCATTTCCATGAAAATGGCAACTGAACAAGATTGAGTGAGAGGGAGAACTCTGACACTGGAGGGGGGGGGAGGGGAGGGGGCACCCCAAGGGCTTGGAGGAATCTAAAAGAGTTGAAAATGTACTTTTCTGGAAGCACTGTCAAAAACAACTGAAAAGATAAAGAGGATTAAAAGGACCGAAAAGCCTGAAACGTGGTCAGAAAGACACCTGAATCTTTGGGAATAGACATTTTGACACAATAAAAAAGGAAAGATTGAGTTTAGGAAAATAAACCACTTAGGCAAAAATAACTGAGGCAGCGATCAGGCAGCCACAGGAGCTGGAGGCAGCACGGTGGTGAGATTAACGAGGGGCTTTGCAGAGAATGGTCCTTGCGTAAAATAATTCCTACGGTGAGATGACAAAGAGTCATAAGAGGGATTGAGGAATACAGGGGTGGATATGCTGAACACGGTGGGAATGCGAGGACTAATAGGTGACTGGAGCCTGTGGCACTTCCGGTATCTTCAGATTATGTGATAAGTAACCATAATATATTCAATTTTAAAAGCACACAAGACACTCGGGTGCAGTTTCACTGAAGTCAATGCAATGTATGTTCCTGTGCCAAGCAGGTGCTTTACAAATTCCCTCCCAATCGTCTCTAACTCTTGGAAAAAACGGTGGGGCACACCACAAAAAAGAGTGCAAACAGATGATCATATTACAGACCTGTCTGCCAAACTGCAAGGAGAATCAATACAAACATTTATTTATATGCCCCATGTATTTGTTTCACCCCCACCAGCAGCCTTGTCTTCTCTCTAATTTGCTCTTTCCTCTCCCTTAAATTTAATTCTTTCTGCGAAAGTTCAGCTCTAGATGATATAGATTTTGGTTTGTTTGGTGTTTGTTTAGTGAATAATCATCCGAAACCTCTAGAGCATATCCCGTTCTAATCTAATGTGAAAAGTTAAAAGCTGCTCACCAGCAGCTTAACTCTTGCCCAATTATGTGCACATCAGATCCTACAAGTCAAATAAAATTAAACTGAGATTTGGGTTCCACTTTGGTAGAGATAGCTCAGAAACAGGTGCACACGATCAGCTGGCTGGCTGGCTTAGTAGCACCAAGTACGTACGGTGATTACGCCAGAGATTTCCGCTCAGCCCCTCACTGGCACAAAATGCGCACTTGGAGATGTTCACCTGCTTTCTCAGGGATAAAGTAAACCAGGAAATTCTTCTGGCCCAGAGAAGAATCTTACAGCACGCTGCTTTTCAGGAATATACCTGAAGCATTTGGCAGCTAAACACCAAAGCAGTTGATCGAGTTTCAACTTGAGTGACAATATCCCGGAGCCCTCCTGTCTCCCCAAGCTTCATTTTTCAACCTTTCCTAACCTTTGTTTGGAGTATCCAGTTTATTTGCACATTAGAACAAGACTTTGAAAAGAATCTGAGGGTTCAGACAGTGCCTGGTAAAGGAAATTTATTTGCTGCTTTCATCACAAGTGACTTTTCATTCCTATGGTTGGGCAGCATCAGCCTGAGGTTTCATTGCCTCACAAACACAGCCCGTGTGCACAGGAGCACCTAAGGAGAAAGAACTGCTTCAGACCGAAGGGTAAAACCCCACCCGTGTCGAAGGCAAGGGCAGTTTTACCATGGACCCCGTGCGACCCGTACAGAAAGTGGAGTGGGACAGGCGGGAAAAGGCAGCTTCCCCACATCGAGAAGCAGCCTGTCTGCTTATCACCACTCACTCCAGATCAGAAACCTCCCACAGAGGGAGGAGCAATGAGCCCAGAGGGGACAGAACGTGAGAGAACGATGCAGCGCAGGACAGGGCAGCATCCTGTTACTAGTGGCGCCGAACAGCCCATAAACTCACCTTCCCTGACGGCCTGGCACACGCCTGAGCCATTACCAGCGCTGAGCTGGCTGGAAGCTTCTGCTTCTGCTGGGTCGAGCCCATAGCGCAAGTTACCACCAGCGCGTTCAGTAACGTGCGTTTCTTTAACTCACGCAGGTTTTGCAGAACAAGTCAGAGCCACAGATCAGCCACGGATCGGCCACGGATTGGCCACGGTGACTCACAGGGATGGAGCAAACCCGTGCCACGTGCCTTTTCAAAGAACCGGCATGTGATCCATAGGAAACACTTAAATGATTTCTAGTAGCTTGAGTTGCTTCAGACTTGATTGTCAAAATACACCCAAAATGCAGCGGTGTGGCTGAAGCTAGTCATAAATCATGATGAATTTTTTCAGCTGAAAAAACAAACAAACAAACACAAAAGCTGAAAATTTGTAATTTTTAAGGATTTTTTTCCCACGGTTTTTAGATAAATGATTTTGATTTGTAAAATTCCAGAGGAGAGTTTCCAAACAGAAGCATATCCACTTAAGGTACATCTGAATTATCTTTTTTGTAAAATAATTAATATCTGAGAAAAAAATCAGTTCCGATTATAATATAAAACTATAAATTCCACACAACCTTTTATGTGGAGCTTTTGACTTGTTGGTTCGTTTGTTTGTTTGTTCGTTCTACTTTTCCAGGAGTCTATAAGTTTGTCTGCTTGGATCCTAGGAAAAATGCCATTTTCAAAAACAATGTGTTACCAGAACACGCGCCTAATAAAACAATGCGGCTTCAGGATCCACCTTTAAGACTACAAGCCTGTCAGTGAATAATTCAGCCTCTCCGAAGTGGAGTGCAAAGCAGAATAGCAAGGAAGATAGATAGTGATCAATCAGTGTTGTAAATCACCACTAAAATACACAGACAGCATAAATGCAGAGTAACAGAAACACCTTTCTATGGAATTCATGTCAAAGCAGCACTGCTCTGGCACCCTGGGGTTCAATTGTCTCTGCCACGGCTCCCTGTGGGATCAGTCTGTGGGAGGGTGGAGAGAAGGGGCCAGGAGAAGGAGAATGTCACCCAGCATTGCAAAACCTTGAGTGAAAAATGTAGGTGTGAGTGCTCCTCCTGGAACTTTAAGGTAAGTTTAGTTCGGATGAAACAATCCAATAAATAATACCTTGCAGCTGACTTTGAAATGTTCGCACCGGCGCTACTGAATTCTACAGCTGCAAACTTTCATTCTCATCATAAATGACATGCTATAATTATATTTTTTACAAGGCTCCCCATATATGCTGATGCATTTTTTAATTTCTCTTTCATTAACAGCCTTTTTCTTCCTCGGGATGATAAGGTGATCTGAAAAATGCCCACTGGCTTTTCCAGTGACCCTTTTTTTGTCACGACAATGCCAATAATAAAAACTAATTTCCTCCTCTGATTTCCTCATCTGTACAAAGCAAGGATTGCTTCTACCTGTGCTTGCAAGCTATCGGGAACACAAAGGCCACCAAATAACCGGTCTAAAACACGCACATATTTTTTCATCTCCTCTTTAAGAGCTCACTTTTTAATCCATTACCAGTCACACGCAGCAAACCAAGCGGCGGGTGGCGTGTGCTGTCACCGTCACAGCGTGTCACTGCGGCAACCGATCGCCAGTTGGCCTGTGCTAGCCAGACAGTTCAGTACGGCGCGGACGTTCCTCTCCCGGAACAAATGTTTGCAGACTGGCTCTACCAGCATTTACAAATGCATTATCTAAGCAGAGTTACTTCCACCCGTCTTTTAACAAAATTAAATCTAGTCTAGAGAAGAGCTCCATTATTACTGCGCCTTGTACATCTGCTTCTTGGATTGTTTAGATGGCTTATTTGTAACTGGCAGGATTCTATTACTGTCTCTCACAAGTCCTAGCCTTGTCTGTCTTTCCTCCTTTGTGTTTTTGGATGCCATGACTGTTTTTTTTTTCTCTGTGACCCCTCTTGAGAGCCCTTCCTGAGCCCACGTGTGGGACATCTCCCAGCCCAAGTCTGTTTCACCAACAGCATAATCTGCTCCTCTTCCTGGTGCCCACATGCTGATGTACCCCAGCACCGGGCAGCCGGCTGTGCATGCACCCTAAATGTAACTCTCCAAAGTGATGGTTAAAAAAGGCCATGCAGACACAAGAAATGGTTCTTTCCCCAAATAAATTATCATGTGCCCAGCTACAATGGCAGGAAGGTCAGGGAGAGAAGACACCTTTTGTGCTACTCATTTCTTGGTTTTGAAAGCAGACAGGAAAATGGGAGGAATATGTGAATAAGAAGGGTAGACAAGGGACGAACTAGGAAACCATCAGGAAAAAAAAATGAAGGAAATATGAAGTAAATCAAGATTGTGGCCAAGCTGCAGTTTGCAGTAGATCCAAGAAGTGGTACTCATGGTTTTGGTGCCATCTTCCAAGGCTGTAGAGGGTTCAGGGATGTGGTAAGATCAGGCAGCTCCTATGTGGGCCAAGCTCACTGTGAGTGTAGCAAAAAAGCAGCGGAGATCTTGTGCTTTTAAACCAGGACATGTTTACCACTGGGCCTCTATTGGAAAGGAAAGGCTATGAAAAGCAGTACTGTAAAAGAATCACAGCATCACAGAATGGTAGGGGTAGGGACCTCAAAAGATTATCGAGTCCAACCCCCCTGCCAGAGCAGGATCACCTAGAGTAGGCCACACAGCAACACGTCCAGGCAGGTTCTGAATGTCTCCAGGGAAGAAAACATCTTTAGAGATGAGTAAAGATGATACAATGAGTTGGGGGAAAGGTGGTAAGCCAGGATGGTACCTTGCTTGAATGTGTTTACAACCCCTTAAAGCAGAATTTGGTCTCCCTTTGTTAAAATGCCTCCAGATGGGCCCCAGACTGCTTAGGTATGGGCAGAAATGGTTTGTGATGCTGAGGGTCCTACTGACAAATTGCCAGGAGGCTGAGTCACACTTAATTTGCATATAAATTGCAACCATTTTTATCAAATATAAATGCACACAATCGTAATAGAGCATTTGCTTATTCTTCTTTCTCCTTTGAGAGATGAATACAAATTGCTTGCCTTGAAGTGTAATATTAAATAGCTGCACCACCTCAACATTGCAAAAAGTGGAGGAGGGGGAGAAGAAGCTGGCAGTAGAACCTAATTTACAACTTTGGCAAACCAGGTCTGGCCAAGCATGGGCTTAGTGGATATGCACATGATCCACTCGACACCTCCAGGCAAACCAAAGGTTAACAAATTCAAGCTGAGGGACTTGCCAAGTTAGTTCTACAATTGCCAGAACTTCAGACCAAATGAAAAACTTCATTGCACCTGATACTTATCTTTAACTCAAGTCTGATTACTTTGGTAATTAGGGCTCCTGCAGCTCTGGATTGAAATGTTCAAACTTTTTTCCAGAGAAAATTCTGATAGTGAGGATGTTGGCTCTGATAACATTACAAGACTTGTAGTCACAGTTTCAGGTAACAGATCAAACACGTTGCTTAACACACTAAATCAGACTGTCCCAAAGGCCCAAAAAGGCCGCTTCCCCCAACCTCCTGTTCTTCCTGTGCTTGCTGACTGGGACTTGCACAGTGTTACGGCATTGATGCCAAAAGGCTTTACTACTGTTCAGAATTTATTTTGTCCACAATGCAAACACTGTATCTACTATTAGCCAGATGGTATAGTCTTTGGGTTTTAGTCTTCTTTATGCTTAACGGTGACATGGGTTAAGAATACTGCTATTAGCTCCTAATAACGGATAACGCTAATAATCCCCTCCTAGACAGTGCAGAGAGCTGTGAAGAGCCAGAAGGAAAGCCAGCTGATGTGAGGCCAGCAGCAAGAAATCACCATTATAAGGCCTGAGGGAAGGATGCTAATGGGTAGCACTCGGTGCCCGTGCAGAGGGAGCCAGGGAGAAGGCATTACAGCTGGGAGGTAAGGAGGGGAGCGCTGCAGCCATGAGCCCAGGACACAGAAAGATCTCATTCTGCATCAAAAACCTGGAATTAGCTGAATGTGCAGCAACAGAGTTTCTCTGTGTGTGGTAGAGAAACCTGTATGACCTCATCTTTGCCTCCTGTGACTGTTACAGAGCAGCCAGCGGACAAGGGTTTTCTTTTGCTGCTCTGTTTTCTTTCCTTGTTTGGAAGAAGCTCTTTGTCTCTTTTTCCTTTAGCTTACAGCTAACAGCTTACAGCTCTTGGGTTGTCTATACAGGTGCTTTCTCATTCTTCACAGACAGTGCTGTGCACATACCAAGGTCGGAATTTGACTCTGAGCAACGTGTCCTAGCATTCTTCCCAATTGCACTAACATCTTCCCCAGTTTTGTGGACATCCTGTCAGGTTTTTCCACTGGCAACACTGGATGAAACTGCAGCCAAAATTGCTACCAGCACAGTATACAAAGGATGAATCCATGTATCCAGAGCTCTGGGAACCCCATTGTCTGGTGAAGTGCCTTTCCCCACTCTTCTCATCCAAAATAGTGATTGAAAGGAGAAGAAATCCAGGTTCCATGGTCTAAGCATGATCCCCCTCATTGCCGTCTCCAGCCCTGGCAACATGATGGAACCAAATGTTCACACACAGTCACACAGTTTGAGGTGTAGATGATGCCAAAGTAGAGCCCCACGTGCAAATTTCTTTGCCAACTTCTAAACACCTGAGGATACTAATAGCACAGAAACTATCTGCCTTCTTTCCCAGCCCACGGTATCCGTTGCCACAGCTGGGGATTTGGTAAAAGGGACGTGTCTTTTCTGGATGGCCTAAAATTTAAAATGTCTCTTGGAGAACATTCGTTAAAGCCTGCTTTGTAGCCTTTACTTCATTTCTTGCTAATTGTGAAGCAATTCACATCAAAACCAGTAGTCAAAGATGGGTCTTGTGCTTTACACGCTTCTGGCAGCACAACAGAGTTTTAATATCTAAATGAGAATAAAGTCAGGTTTTTCAAGCACCAGCTGTGGTTTAGTCTTACTAGGGAGAAATAAATGCCATAAGCAAAAGGAGGTGAGGCAAAAACACCAGGAAGTGAGAAAGTTTGCTGGTCTCTCCCCTCCAAAATTGTGGGATTTACTATCCTCTGAACACTGTGCAAATGTTGCATGTTACACATTAACACGTTGAATAGTCTTGGCCTTTAGTATCACTGTAACTAGCATAATTAAATGAGAGTCCTCTACACCTCAAGTGATCAACATATACAATGGTCAATACTCTAATTTTTCATCATTCCAGACCTGCTTCCTAAAAAGTTTAGACATTTATGGTTTATAATGGCAAGCAGTTGCTACGTGAACAGTAAATTAGCGCTAAGGGAAGGAAAGAAAACATTGTTATTTACTGCAGAAAGGTCATTCCTTCAAAAGAGGTCTTCTGTCATACATCTGTCCTAGGACAATTTGTACATCACTAAATTACACCAACAGTTGTAGAGCTTATTAAAAAAAAAATCTAAAGCCAGGAGCAAAAACATTAATTATACAAAATGTCTAAATGGAGAATTGAACTGGGAGTCTTACCAAGAGAAAAATTGAATCTTTAACTACAAATAAGTTAAACTATGTGTGTCAAGAAGTCGAATGTACCCAACAGGCAAAAGGCAGTGCTTTGAATCCCGAAATCCCTGAGAAGGACTCTTTAGTGGGCCTGACTTTATCTTCTTGCCTGGTCTCTGTGACAAGGCTGACTTGTCCACACTGAGGTGGCTGCTGACACACGACAGGGAGGGAGGGGATCTTTCATCGACCCCCAGCATCACCAGCTACAGTGACTCTCACATCCTCAGGCAGAGCTGCTGAGGTCAATTACCCATTTTACCCACAGCAGTAAAGCCTCCAGGCAAGGACGAACCCAGAACCCCATCAGCTGCACAGTGTGACCGGAGGTGGTGGCGAGAGGCCTCCTGCACTCCCGTGCTCTCCACCCTGGGAGTGACCCTGCTGCCATGCCTTCTCCTCATCGGGCCCTTGGGGTCCCGCTGGCTCCAGGTATCTCCTCAGAGAGGTTCCTTGCATCCCACCTCTCCACCCTTCAGTACACCAGTGTGAGGTGAAACCTCCCTGAGCTTCCTACCCTAGGCCAGCAGAGGCATGCAGACATGGCCTGTTCCTTTCAGGGGAACAAGAAATGTTAATCCGTTTTGTTGTTCAAACTACACAATACTCGAGCCCCTAATCCCACTACTTGATGACACCAATGTACCCTCATATTGCTTTACTACTTAGGGATTTGCCACTGCGGTATTTTCATATTATTCTTAGCTAAGTCTAGGGGGAAAGAAAAAAAAGCTTTCTTTCTTATTGTCCTTTTGTGAAAAATTTCTTAATCCTAATAGAATATGAGAATCTCTTTTTCTCTGCAGTCTACAATGCATAAATATTTTAAGTAAGTTGACTGGAAGATACCCTTCAAGCTTCAGGAAAAAAGTTCATTCAAATCAGAGATTTTTTTTCATGCCATAGTTGGCATTAACAATTAATAAATGGTTTCATTTTTCAAATTATTTTAGAGATGTGAGCAATGCAAAATAAAGATGAATCAGTAAGAATTTGGTGTACTTACACTACTTGTTTTCTTTCTGATAGCTATATGTTTTGACCGCTGTTCTAAAGTGTACAGAATTTGATTTTTTTAAGTAAATATTCTCCATGTGATATTATATTTCGGATGGAGAAATTTGGTAGCCCTATTTTTTTACTATTAAAACACATCACGAGTAAATAATTAAACATGAGAGATTGAATTTAGTAAATGCTCTAGTGAGAAGAAGGCACATTTTCCCTCACGGGCATGTAATAATAAATGCTCTTTGACCAGTTAAGCAAGCAGCCTGCAGAAGTAAAATCTTCACAGCCTAATCTAAAACTTACTGCAGTCAACAGAAACAGACCCATTAACATCAAGGAATTCTCTCTTTACTGAATAAGCATGTGTATTATTAGAATCATTAGGGACAAAGGCAATTAGTTGTTACCAATATGACAGCAGTTCAGCCATCTCCAGTTATTCTTGTGGGATGCGTTACCTTTGTGTGCAGGGATGTTGGGAGACACAAAGGCTTCTCAGAGACTCAGGATATATACTGTTGGGTTTCTTCTCTTCTCCTTCCCATGAAAATAAAGGAGGGCACTCTCATGTGACATAACAAGGCCACATGTTTCCTCACCCACTATTCAGGAAAAGCCACAAACAGCAGTTTTAACTCCAGAAATGAACACGTACAAAACTTTCTTTGGATGGAAGAAAACCCCGGTGTTTCTCCACCAGGCACACACTGTGTCAGACAACAGGCTGCTGTCACACCATCTAACTTTGGTGTAGCAGTGACATCCTGGAGAGAAGTAGAAAGCTAACCTGGGCATGTGGAGTCACAGTGCAAGGCTCCACTGACTACACAGCAAAACAAGCCTCAAGTCAGGGGCTGTGGATGTCCATTTACACCCACCCAGATCACTCTAAGTTTCCTTCAGTACTACCACACACAGCTTCTCAAAAGCTCCCCACAGTATAAAGGCACTACCTTTCAAGAATAAAATCAAACACATTTTAGCTTTGGTGCAGCTCCCTCAATTATCTCCTTTGGTTACCCTACTTTTTGTCGCCTCCTAATCTAAAATGTTTGAGCATGGCCGTGGGCTGTTTCCTAGCTTGCAGATCTGTGCTTCTCTTTAGGCACAGGTACATGCAGCAATAACCTTCTCTTTGGCCAGCTTCTGCTCCCGTCAAAACAGTCAAGTTTGCTTTGACTTATGATACTGAGAGCCTCCTGATTTCCTAAGCTAGCTGCACTCCACCTTGTGTCTGACTCGGTGCATTAAGCTGTAAAACTGGGGGAAAAAAAGTGAACAGTGTTTCCCTTGAAAAAGAAAATTGAAAAACCTTTTTCAAAAAAAGGAAAGCTCCCTTAATGGACTTGGATTGCATTAAACCTGCTATAAAATACCATACTGGTCATTATATTACTCCTGCCATTTTTATTGAATAAGCAAAAAATTACCCCAAACAAAAAGTCTCTAAAACTTCTTACAATCTGGTTTTAATATTGCTTGAGTTAATGTTTGAAGCGGTTTAT
Source organism: Baryphthengus martii (assembly GCA_013396935.1). Lineage (NCBI taxonomy): Eukaryota > Metazoa > Chordata > Aves > Coraciiformes > Momotidae > Baryphthengus > Baryphthengus martii. Next base: position 607,876 of record VWZK01019620.1, read on the forward strand.
GGGGTTTCTACCTGTTTTCCCTCCTTCCGTGTTAATTTACTTTTGCGTTAGCATCTTTTGTCAAGAGCGCCAGTTTCCATATAAGGTGGTGGCCAGATGATAGGATAGAGATTTTTCACTCGACTATTCCATGACACATCAAAGCAGCAAAAGGTTACAAATCAGTTCAGTGCCACCCATACTATCAGGATCACGCCTTGCGTAGACCACGTACCACAACAATAGCAAGAGCTATTAAGTAATTAAGACAAGATGATCAGCTGATAGGTTGTGGACTCTTTTTAACAATGACTTGGCAGGAGCTGGTGCCCCGCTGAAGGGTTATGAGTCTGAGAGGCCACTGCTGCTGTGAGACCAACACACACACACTCACAACCAGCACAAAACACAGTGCAAGGGTTCTTTGTAGCTGGAAGCCAGGCTAATTCAGTAGATAGATTTGGGGGGCGGTGTGATTCCTTGGATTGTCTCTCAATGCTCCATTCAACTTTTAATAGCAGGTATAAAAATTTTATCTGATTTTCTACTTTACTCTTCTGAAATATTAACCACTGATAAATTATTTAGCGAAATATAAAGTGTTACAAATGTACGTACATTTCATAAAGAGGCCTTCTCAGGCAGGCTACGTAATAGAACTGCTTCTGCCACACAAACAGGCCAGAAAACAGCTCCTCTTCTCTTTTTTACTTTTTTTTCCCCACGTCTGTTGGCCCAGGAATTGCCAAGGCAGTTACATGTCTGTGTGGTGAGATAAAATGCAGAAAATCCTTACCTGGACTCTTATTTCTGCCTTCTCTCAACTCATTGCTCTCCTCATAATCTCCTCCTCCCCTTTTTCCCTATTTGTAAAGCCCATGCAATCCCACATGGACTTTCTATGAAACTTCACTAAATGTGCTTACTGGAACAGGTTAATAAAAGCGCTGGTCTTGCAACTGGATCAGAGCACAAACGTGCCTGTTTCATCTCTTTTGCTTCAGAGGCTCTCAAACTCTGGAAGATACTGCTCCTTCTTGGACTGGAACTAGAGCTTTTTAGCAAGATATTTATATTCAATGTATACTGAAGAATGCAATACTTCCTCCTTACCCAGAGTGTTTGAAATGTTTCTTTAGCCTGAAAATCTATTTGAAACGGAAAGCTACAGCTCTCCCATATCCCAGTGTTTGTATTCTTCCCTTTAAATTTTACACACTCTTTCAGGACTAGTGCAGTAACCAGGGTCAGGTTAGGCTTAAATTCACCAAAGGTCGCTGCTGTACACTTCAGAGCATCTCTGTGTGGTACTACGTCTTTAACAGTATTTATACTGCAGCAAAGTCACCATGAGATGCAGTTTCTTAAGTACATTAAGAATCAGTGCTGAACTAGGGTCTAAGTTACTTTGAAAAGAATCCTGATTTTATCCATTTGGTCCTCTAATCAACTATGTAAAAAAACCCCAAAAGTCCAAAATGAACAGCCAGTCTTACTGGAAAATTTCAGCTTTCTTCAAAAATTTCAGTTTTCCATTAAGGAAAACCAGAGTGCTAAACCACCCATTTTTCTCAAAACATCGATAGTAAGGGACCCCAAGAAGTCTATTCTCCCATCCTAAAGCAGTTTCCGTATATTGTTGCTTTAAACCAGCCTGTATTCAACCAAGCTGATCTTCAGAGACCTCAGTGATAAAGATTTGAAACCTCTCTTACTTGTTTCTACTGCAATAAATTTTTATCCCTTAAGGGCTAACTGAAATACATCCCTGATGGCCATGTCAGCCTGATACTTCTTGCTTCATGCACACATAAAGGAAAGATTGAAATGAAGTACAGTGACTGTTCTTGTGCCTCTATCTTGTCTCTGCTTTCTGACTACCCAAATCAGGTTATGTCCCCACAGCTCTTTAAAGACTCTGGTCCATTCTCTGTCCACTTTCCTGGACTCCATTTAACTGGTCCACATCTGTGTCAAGGGAGGCGACACCACGTTACCACAGCCATGCCTCCCTTGGTGAGCTGCCTCTTACAGTGGGTTCAGGCACCCTCTAAAATGAAACCCCAGTTGGGAGCCTGGCCATGAGAGAAGAGGAGGTCTGAACTGTAATTCCTGAGAACTGTCCTGGCAAAGAAAAATGTTGACGTTTCATGATTTGGGAGATGTTGCTCCATTGTTCCCAGAAATGCCAAGAATCCTACCATAGAGGTGGGAAAATCCCATTTTCTCGTCAACACAATTGTAAAAAGTCAGGAAAAAAACACAAAGAGTGAATATTGTGCCAGCTCTTAGAGAGAGCTGCATACATTGGGGAGCAAAACTTGCAGCTTACTCAGATTCCGTTTATATTAAGGACTTCAAAGAGACACTTTGCAAGTCATCTGAGGAAAAGTCTAAATGCCACAGTGGGTATTATTTGGCCTTATGCAATTCCAGTAGCTTTAGCACTATAAAGAAAAATGTCAAATCTGGCCCTGAATATTTGAATCATGGTGAATTACTCTGGATACGAGCTGTATTACGTTATCATGAAAATATAAGCCTTAACAAAAGTAATTAGCACTCATACCTTGTTTTACATGGGTAATGCACTTTGTGGATAAGAGCCTAACAGTGGTGTTAAAGTTGTGCATGTTGTGCCTTACCAGTCTAGTGGATTGTAGCCCTTCAGGTTAAAGGGTTCAGAATACCAGAAGGTGCAATTTTCTACTGTGCTTTCGCTCTAACATCAAATCCTGGCAGGGTTATCTACTTCCTCTGCTTGTTAGATTACCTGCATGCTTGTGTTTTCAAGTTGCCATGAGATCATTTGCGGTTCCTCTGCATTTGTTTGCTTGGTGTCAAGAATTATGGGAAATGGTAAGTAGGAAAAAAAAGTGGGAAGACAGATCGAGAAGCTGGTAGATGGAATCTAGCTAGATAACTTTTCTCTTCCCATTCTTAAAATGGCATTTCTTTCTTTGGGCCCACAGACAGAAGGATCATTGTATGCTGATGCTTGCACCTCTACCTATCTTCTGCATACATTTTTTTCTACCTTTTCCCTACTAAGAAAAGTAAGAGGCAAAGATGTTGCGCCTTCCCACAGCTTGCCAAGTATCACCCCCTTTTGTGGGGCAGGACATCTAGTTTGAAAGCTTGGTTATAATGACAAAAATGCTCCTGTATAATTGTGATTGCTGAGCTAGTTAAACCAAGATACAACTGGGCTGTGAACAGGCTGATGAGTATCCAAAGCCAAATGTGAGTTATCCAAGTACAACCTTTGGAAATATGACTTACCCTTTCTGCTGTACCACACTGCAAAATTACCCCTCGAGTCAATACTCATCTTTACTGCTTCAGCTCAGCCGGAGTCCCTAAAAGAAAAACAAAAATCCTAGGTTGCTCAGAGGTCCAGACCTGCCCTGAGGAGGATATTGGCCAAAATAATCTAGGACATTTTACCATCAAAAAAATTATTTCATTGATCAACCATACAATATATCACAATTTCTGAAGCATGTAAAATTAAACGAAAGCTAGTTATCTTTGATGTTCTGGCAACTTAAAAATAAACCTTTCATGAGTGTTCTATATATACTCCACATATATATATTCATGCTTTGTTTCTCTGGAAGCAAGAAAATTTTATCAACTGTTTACACAAAGGACAGGATTTTCTAACTGATGCTAGGTATCCTGGGAAGCTTCATCCCAGAAGTCAATAATGTCACTCTATTGGGGAAAAAATGGACATTCATCGGGTAAGAAAATCTCCAGTCTATAGAAAATCCTCTGAGAAGGATTTTATAAAACACAAAAGCCTTGGAAGGGATATAAACCCCCATTCCTCAGGCTTCAATGCAGCCTTTACCTACCAGAGGTTAAAGCAACTTTTGTGGGCAACCTCCTCCATAATTAACCATTGTGGGGTTTCCTGCACTGTGTTTGCAGGTTGTATCAGACAGAGATAGCTTTTATGAATAATCTGGCACTACAGTCTGCTCTGACAATTCCTATTCTACAGTAGACATTGGCACCTTTTATAAAAGCAGAGGTATGTTTTAATTGGGATGTCAAAATTAATTCTAATATGCTTACAAGAACTGTGATGATTTGATGACTCTCTTAACACTGTGTGTTAAGTTTGCTTGCTTAGGTGCAGGACCTGAGGTAATCCAGCTGAATTCTGTAACAGGACTGAAGGCAGACCCAGCTCTGTCTCAGTATCGGCATTCAAAGTACACAAGCCATCCTATAGACAAGTGTGGGGAGGGGACCACAGTGGAGTGCACACTGGGTAGGAAGCCACGTGTATTTTTTTTCACTGTGTTACATCCCTGGTCTGACATCTCTGGATATGTTCCTTTCCATCACCGTGACATGCTACCTTAAAGTAAGGCATTGTAAGTGAATCAAGTATGTTACCATAAGGAAATCTTTCATAAAATCATGTCAATGGGAAGTAACATTCCATTCAGACCAATCTCCCTGATGAAAAAGGGTGCTTGGAATTAGCAGAGATTGTCTAGCTCCATGGATAATTTATCAGTGCCACCAGCTGATCTCCAGAAAAGGCTTTAAAATGACAAAAGAAAATTAATCTACTTTCAAAAAAAAAAGATAGAAAATGTGTTTCAAATGCTCATTGGTGCTTCTGGTATTAAAAAGCTTACCCTGGTGCATTCCATCTATGGCTTTAAACTATTCTTCACATCGTTTGCATGAAGAAGCTTACAGCTCTCCCCAGACAAAGAGCGGATTACAAATGTTCCTAAGTCAATAGCCTTTGCATTTTGAAGTATTTGCTTATTAAAGGCTACTTTAGAAAGTTCAGAATCAAAACCTTGCTATTCCTGCTTGACAAGAAAACCCTGGCAGTTTCCTAATGCTCGGTATAAAAATGATGCTTTACATTCCTTCAACAGTTTCCCTCCTAGGATCTCCAGGTGCTTTGGATAATTAACATAACTTTAATATGTATCCCTGGAAACATCCCTTTGTGACACAGAACTCTTTACATCATCTCCTTGCAAGGAGAGGTCACAAAGCTGGCATCCAAAGGCAATCAATTCAGTGGTTAGGCCTCTACTCCTGTGAAGGGGTTTTTGGTAGATTATTGATAGGTTTGATACATCATTTGATATTGTTAGGGCTGAAGGATCTTCCACCGATACATTGGCCGACCTTCACAAGAGTGAAGGATTGAGCCCAGTGAATCTCTAAGCTCCAAATCCCATGGATATGGCTCTAAGACTCAGACTTTCTGCATCCATTTGCATGCAGATGTCGTTCTGCCTTTGCTCAGATCTCAAAGGAGGAAAAGGCAATGAGATCACGCTATCTATACATCCCATAGTGTGTCCTTCCCCCTTGCAACTCTGCATTTAGGAAGAATTTTAAGCAATTTTGACACAGCAAAAGAGACCTTGCAGATGATCCAAAGAATTTTATGAAGAAAAAAAAAAAAAAGAAAAATATGGGTCTCAGAACTCAATTTGTTACTGTGGTAGAGCTCCAGGCATACAAGAAACAAATCCACAACAGACTCTCTTCATTAGCAGGATGCTCACAGACCAGTTTATTATACTGGGACAGATAAAGCAATCCAAATTCCAACACAAGGAGAAATATGTAGGACTAATAGTAAAATAACACTGAAGTGATTGTACCTTCCTCTTAATTCTCACTAGAGGCTGTGGAATGATGATTATTCTAGATTTTGACCAAAAAAAAAAAAAAAAAAAAGTATTTAACGGATATAGAAAAAATCCCAGGTGCAAATATTTCGTTACAGAGCCAGAGGCAACAGTTAGTTCTACTGACACAAGCTATAGCTGTAATCAGAAGTTCATCCTCTGGCTTAATAGTGATTGACAGGCTGGTTTGGGGAAAGAAAAAAAGAAAAAAAAAAAGCCAAGATTTAACAAAACTCTCGGGCCTGACCCAAACAGCAAATATTAGATAAAAATAACTAGACAATTTAGTGGGCGGGGGGTAAATTGCATCTGGTTTATAGGTGATGACTTCTCCTTTATCGATGACTTTCCCTTTATTAACTCTGGCCTAACTAAATCACACTGCTTTGTGAGATTACTGAAATGATTAATAACAGGAAGAGAAAATAATGAGATTCTGGTAAGCAGCTTCTGTGAGTGAGATTTCCAGTTGGTTTTGGATCATATAGACGGGTTAAAAGGAGGTACAACGTTAGCTTTAACAATCCTTATTGTTTCCCACATGAACTCACTGGTGGGTTGATGTACTGCAGATTCCTTTCTAAATATTAAGATCTAGGGAAAAAAAAAGAAATAAATGGATCTATGGGAGGGCTAAATATAGTTTCAAGCTCTCCTACAGAGCACTCTTCAGTCTACTCAGAATACTTTTACCAGTTTATTCTTTCACTTGTAGGGGACGTGATTTTCTACTGCAAAAGTTAAATCAATACCATTTTATAAATTGTATCAGTGTAAAAGTTCTTTGTAGCTGGGTAGTATATTGCCCTTTCTGGACCAACGTAAGATCTATTACTACAGGTACCCTAACACAGATATACAGAACTCTCCTCTTATGGTGCTGTGCCATTTTTATTATACTAGAATCTTGAAAACAACTTCATTTTTCTGCTATAAAAAGCTCTTCTAATGTTATTTAATACTTGTGCTTCACTTCTTTCCCACTTTTCTCCTGCTTAAAGTGAAGATAACTCTAATTTTGTTCCACCCACTGTAAGTCTCACTTGTCTAAATATGTAATTTCTTTAGGTCAGAATCTTTTATTCAAAGTGGGCTGAGCATCCTGGGTACACTTTAAACAGCTCAGGAAGAGCTGGTGAAGACATGTACTGGTCTTTGTCCCATTGAGCATTTTAAAAACATTTTGGAAGTAAACCAAAAAGATGCACCTTGACCTAACCAGTGGTCACACGCTCCGTGTGAAATTCACTGAGTGAAACAGAAATGTCTGAGAAATACACAAAGTAGATAACTGTATAGAAACTAATGTATGATTTGGATCTTATTTAACTAGGGCCACTTAGAAATATTATAATGGAAGAGTTCACGCAAGGACAAACCTTAGCCATGCTCTACCTGTATCTAGATAGACGTAGGAGCAAAGCGCCATGGATATATGTATAGATACAGATATCTCTAGATATTAGAGAGATATAGACTAGATATAGATATCTAGATACAGAGAGAAGAGGGAGAAAATTTCTAAGTGTTGAAAGCTCAAACGCTCAGCTAGAAATCTGAGTCTCAAAGTTGCCCACTAGGTCAGCCTCCAAGTGTTAACCATGTCCATTCAAACTGCTTCAAAAACCAGCTAAAACACATTGGCTGCTCTTCTACCGTGGCTTCCTAACACCGACAGAAGTGACTTCACAGAACCTGCATCCTGAGGATATGAAATGGGAAAGGAGACTCTTGACTGGCTCAGTAGTTGAGTTTGTCTATTTTGGAGGATTGTTAATTATTATACTCTTAACTGAGTCACCCTTATGTGGAGCTTATCAGCCCAGTTAAGTAGACAAGCTTTCAGAGAAGAAACTGTCTTTACTTCTTACTTTCACCTTTATTTGACAATGTCTCCTTTAAAAACCTAGACCGACTCTTTACAGTATTCATCCTATTTAATAGTTGACTGCACACCACCTAATCTCTTGGTGTCAGAGATCCATCCATGCCATGGATATTTTTTTCACTACTGCCAATACCGGACTGTCTTTATTTGTCAGAGCCACCCTCACTACATGTTCTGAAGAAGCCACATCGATCGAGTAACCATCCTGGTTCGCCGCGTCCAGGATAACAGCGGCGACTGATTCTCCAAGGAATGCCTTGTTCTGACTGTGTATTTTTAGCTATTTTGAGCCCTCCCATAAATTAAGAGTCAGAAGAGCACTAACTGCAATGGTTAGCTGCCTCACAGGGGAGCAGCACGAGCTGTTTGCTGCATTAGGATGGGCTTTCAGTGCTGACAGGCAACTTCCACCTGCCCTGAACATTTCTCTCAGGACTTTTCTCACCCATCCAGGCTCTGCTCCCCTCAGGGCTGGAGAGCAGGCTGGCCCCAGTGGACTGAAAGGAACTATACTCCCAGAGGCAATAATGCACAGGTGCTGTGCAGCCATCAGAGAAGGGTTCTGTGTTGTCCTGAGTGGTCTTCAGACAGTTCTCAGCTGGTCCTCAGCTCACTTCGGTATTTCCAAATTTCTCCTGAATTTTTTCCCACAACTCAGAAGGGCGCCGTGGAACATCCTGGTGAGTCGCTAGAGTCCCTGTGCCAGTTTACACGCTCTGATCCTACTGTCTGAAGCCCGGGTCAAGGTTGAGGGGTTGGGAAGGGAAAGTGGAGTGGGAGGAGGGCAGAAGGGAAGAGTCTGGGGTCGAGTTTTCTTATCTTGGGCAGGAATTCTGCTGTCCCTGGCAGGGACATCAAGTCTGACATTTAGACCTGATCCAGGAGCTCCTCTATGAAGTCGCACTTTATGAATAAAGCAAACAAATGCATAAACTGTACAAGAAAAATTACACCCATCAAAACATTCATAAAGCCATGTATATTCGCACACAAATCTGAAGACATATACAGCCTAAACCATTTCCCAGAGAAGCTCTCTTTAATTGGCACAAGGTGTTGAATTATGCAGAACAGATCTCAACAGAGATTTTTTTTTAATATAAAGTTAATTACTTTATCTTGGTTTGCATGAGAAAGCACAATACTTTTTGCACTGACTCTTTGTATCAGAGACAGCTACTACCCATGTTACTCTGTTCATGTAATAAAAATCAAATTGCATCAATTCCTTAACAAAGCACAGCAGAGGCTTCCCTTAATAGAATCCTTATTAGAGAATCAGATACAGCTACCTCCAAAGAAAGGATTTTTAAAAGGTACTGGGATTTCTCTGTAGTTTATTAGATTAAGCAGCACTGGAATCAGCTGCTGGGAGATGTCAGCTTGGAATAAGAACTGCTGGGTGGAAGCAGAAGCAATTAGGATGCTCTCTGCTGTTGACATGATTCAATGGAAATTTTTTATTTCATGAGCCAAGCCAGAGAGGTGAGAGAGGCAGAGGCACTGCCAGTTGATGTGTCGACTCTTCCATTGCTATCTGCACAGAGTTCTTCCCTCATACTTCAGTTTCACTCCCAGGCAAGACCAGGTTTGCAAATCAAAACCCATTTCACTCCACAGCCATTCCCAAAGCCACAGCATGAGAAATACAGGGAAACTGAGGACTTAGGGGATTCTGCTATGATGGCATGCAGCTTAACTTCCTTTCTGTGCCTCAAAACTGCAAACATCTTACCGGGCCCAGTCTGGGCTTGAGAATTAGCAAGGAAGCAAGTGAATTTTGCACGCCTTTGTTTTTGTTGAGAACAGTCTGCACAGGCTTATTCCCAGCCAGAAATGGTATTCAGCTTGTGCCCTGAAGCATGAGGATTGATAGCCCTTGTCATTTGCTCCCAGCCAGTACAACTGCCGTTATCTTAGCAAAGCACACCCCACTGCCACCGGACTCCTCTGGAGAACAATTAGCGGAGCTCAGCAGCTGAAATAATGGCAGCAGGGCAGTGGCAGAGTGGCTGCAGTTGGGCTGCGTGAGAAACAGAGCCGGCCTTCATCTCAGCGTGGCTGTCCCCATCTCCCCCAGCCATGGATGGTGACGCCAGCGGTGCCAGGAAGTTGTCAGGGTGTTTGAGGGGGCTGTCAAGGCTGGCCAACAACAGACACTGCAAATGTTTCCTGGGCACCCGAGGACTTCAGGAATTCGGGGTTTGGAAATCCCAGATTGTGATATTTTAAATTATTGATGCCAGACCCTATGGCCACCGTTGCTTATGGTATTCTTGGCTGCTGCCTTGAATTTTTCAGTTCACAGCGACCAAGCAGAGTTCACTGTATACTCCAAGCTCCTGTCCAAACTGATGCTGACTGCAAAACACCACGCAGCACCGTGCCACCCAGAGTCATCCTCTCCCCTGCACCATCCTCTCGCTCCAGCCGTCCAGAGCTGCTGAAATGGGTAAAGTGAGATCACTTCTAAACCATATCCTGCCTCTTTGGGAGTTACATTTTCTTTCCTGGCCTGCTGCTATGTAAAAGGCTTTTACAAACCAGGATTTCAAAAGGAAACCAGTTTTCCCCCTTCCCCTCTGGCTGTGGTGCTTCAGAAGCACGTGGGCAGCACCTGAAAGGCAGAGGAGGTTAAAGATCCAGCAACGTAGCTGTGAGAGCTCCCAGATTTGGAGAGGGAAGGGACGCCCGAAGGAAAGGAGCAGGAGGAAAAGCATTTCTTGCCACAGCTGGGAGTGTTTTGAAAGGGGCGCTGCCCCGACCTGCTGTGGAGCTGGATCAGAGTTCATCAAGGACAAAGGCAGAAAGATATACATTCCCATCTCCCCCTTCTTCCTTGTCTTCATTCCCAAGGATTGTCCCTCTTCTTGGGGGTCTACCAAAAGCGAGCCAGGAGCAGTCACTGGTGCCCGGCTGAGAGATGTGCCGAGGTTGAGGCTGAATTCGCAACCGCATCAACTGCCAGGCTCCAAAAAAAGCAGGCAGGATACAGTTCAGCAGTACCTTCTGGATTCGTTCCCTCTGACATGAAGTGTGTAACTGAGCTGTCGCCCTCACACCCTGCTACCATCAGCAGGCACAGATGGGACCTTCCACAGAGCGGTGGTGTCGTGTGGGCTGAGTCACACTCTGAAGGATCCTAATTTCTGAAACTCTTCTGGATGCAACTACCTCTGAGCATAGCAGAAACCTGCGGTGACTCTGCCACTATCTTAGACTCTGAACAAAACACCCATAGCAGTGAATGCAAAGACACAGGTCTAACCATCCATCTGAATCAAAAAAGATCCCCTTGAAATTAAACATGTGCTCTGATGATTTGCACATGCTGCTTTTTAGGTAAAAAGCTACCTGTAATAATTCTAACAAGCATTAGTTGTTAAATATATTATGAGGCACGCTCTTAAATGGCCCACAAGACAGCAGCAGCGTGACTTTTGGATGGCTCTGGTACCAACCCCTTTGCAGTTCGCATTGCGAGGACAGGGCATCTGGTCCCAGACTCTGAATTTTTGTTTCCCATCTATCTCAGCAAGTGCCAGGAAAGAGTGCAAAGCGCTTGCCTCCAGCTTGCAGAGGCATTTGAAGACAGAAGGCAAGTTTAAGTGGAGTTTGGCATCCCGGGGGGTGAACTTTTCCTGACAAGCCAAAGCAGTGATATTGAGCACTATCATTCTCTGCAGTGCACATCTTTGTCTGACCTTATCCTGGATGCATCCCCTTTGACTTACTTCTTTAAAGAGCCTAATAGATTTTCTTTAGCTTGAGGCAGAGCAAACCTCTGCTGGATTGAACTAATGTAGAAGTATTAGAAAAGATTGGTGCTGGGAATTTTTTTCCCCTCTTCCCCTTGCTGCACGATAGGAAGAAAATGTATGACCTAAATCTGCCAAGCACCTTCAAAGAGAAGGAAGAAACACATGTGGAAAAGCATTAGAAAACCACCCAGCTCCCTTTAATTATGATGAGAAAGCCAACATTGCTAAATGAATAGAAAATAAATGGAATAAGTATTAAATGATTACTGTTTCCCTCGCATATTTCTTTTCATCTATTCACCAGCAGATAGTTTTACAACATAAGTAAATCTTTTCAGATGTAAACAAGTCTACAGCACACACTGGAGTCGGCGGTGGAGCTGCTGGCTGCTGGGCGGGGAGGAAAACGGCGATCTCCAGCACCCTCTGCAGCATCCTTGCCAGAAGACAGGCTCGGAGTCTGCACCGCAAGGCCAGGAGTGCAAATTCAGCTCTGGTTAGGAGTATTTCTGGGATTTAAAACAGTGAAATGCACTTACGTGCAGAGTTTAATACTGCCAGTTTCTCGGTTTCATCTCTTCACAGAAGGAATCTTCTTAGAAATCACAAAGCCTCATCGAGTGGTAAATGCAATTTCTGTCAGAACCCACGTGCTGCTCCCATCAGCCATGGTGTGAGAGGCCTCTGGAAGGGACCAGAACACTCCGGGGAAAGGGAAGTTTTGCAAATCCCTAATATTTCGGAAGAAAAAAATCATCTAGAGTTTTGGAGAAAGCTGAAACTATTCCTGAGGTCGGGTGCAGAGAGACCACTGCATTGCTTTCCACTGGTTTAACCCCTCCCTGCACCAGAGATGCCTTTACAGCCTCCAGCCCTGGCTGGCTCTTCAGGGTGGACCAAAAAAACACGGTTACACTCAAGCTTTTGATTTTTGAATTCAGCCTTTGCCTTGTTGCCCAAAAGGCTTTCCTTTTCATCTTCAGGGATCCAGAATCCACCTGCTGAGCTACAGAAACATGATAAGAGCAAAAGACAAGAAGCACATCCCTTTAACGTTCGCTAAATTAAGTTAATAGCAGAGCTCCCCAGTCAGCCACACAGCACCAGGCACCCTGTGCAAGGGAACAGCAGCGCAGGGACTGTTCCTGGCACAAAAACATGTGGCCTCGCTGAGGGTGCAGAGCTGCACTGCTGCATACCAGCCACGCTTCGCCTCACCCTAATGTCCAGCAAAGAGATGCTCCCCAGTCTAGTTTGTCACCCGGCAGGAGAAGGCCAGCCTGGCTGCAGAGCTGCCAGTGACCCCTTCTATTTTGCTGAAGTGCAAACATGAAGTTTGATGTATTTGCCCCAGAATTGGGATAGTATCGGCTTGCTTTTTCCAAGCACAAGAGAAAAGAAAAGTCACAAATTGCTCTTTTCTTTGCCAAACTGCTTCCCAGGCAGGTTTTGAGCAGAGCTCATTTGGCTCATCCTCGCAGGCCTCCCCAGCGACAATTATGCAACCAGACCTCTCCCACGTGGGGCATTTCACGCTGCTCAGATATGCATATGGGAAGAGGGCTGTTTATACTGTATTTATATCCCTCTCCTGTGCACCCCTGTGCTTCCCAGAGCCACGTGTTCCCCTCTCCCTGCCCCGCACCATCCAGCCCTTCCCTCCCACCCCTTCTGGTAAGTGCCTAATGTGACTTTTCTCCTCTGCCCTGTCCTCTTGTCAAGTCACCCTCCTGCGGAGCAGCTGCTGTTAGAGCAGATGTAAAATGGTTCAGTTCACTCGCTAATATTAGTTTTGACACCAGCACAGAGAGGAAATAAATTCTTTTCTGGGGGAGAAGCACAAATTACTTAATGCAGCAGATCAGAGCAGCATCCGTGACAATGCTGGTAGAGAGCAGGTTTAATTTCTCTCTGAAGATAAACCACACAGAAAGCAGAATAACTCTTCCCCACCAGCAGGCAGAGCACACCCTGCCCCAACTCAGCCTGCACAACCTGTGGTGATTTCTCCCCAGTCTCGCAGGACTCTGGTCGTTAATCTAGATCCCGCTTATTAGTCCATGAAAAGCGACCTCCGAGAGCATTAGCTGGGAGGAAAGGTGCTTCTTTCCCAGGGCAGTTACCGCAGGCACAAGCAGCGGTGCAGGGGTGGCTGAGGCACGTTTTGATGAGATGGCCACTTGCTGGAGTTTCAGTAGGCACAGGTGACAGGACGTGAAGTGGGGTGGCAGGCAGTGGCCAAGCATGACCGATCCCTGCCATTTATGCTTCTGATAAAAGGTATGCAATAGCCTGGCTGCTCATGGGGAGGAGCAGAGGGGGTTGCAGTGGGCAGCGAAGCTGGATGGAGTATCAGGAGCTAACTTGACAAAGGCTCAGCCTCCTCCTGGGTCAAAGAAGAAGAGCTGCCCAGGGTTGCATGCCTTGCTAGGCAGCCAAATCCCCCTTGTGCTCTGTACCACGCGGCCTTCAGCTCCAAAACCGGCTTTGCCAGCAGCTCTGGCTCCAGCCCGAACAAAAGAGGGATGCAGGGTTCAGGGAACCTGAAATCCCTCTGCCTGCAGAAGTGACCCGTCCCCTGCTGCCCCAGAACACTTGCCCCCCAGACAGAGGGATTCACTCTGCCCTGAAAGACCTCTCTGAGGCAGTAGTTTGGCCAGTGATTTCGGGTGGCCTGAGCTAGAGCGGACTCATGGTCCCTCCACATGCTGCATGCGGTCAGCCAAGATTTCTGTGTGTACCAGCCCCAGCAGGAGATTTTTACCTCCCTCTGAAATCTCAGGTACAAGAGGGATTTGACACGGATGGAATGACCTAATATGCAAATCATTATGTTCCTGACCTGAAAACTCCTCTTGTTTCTGCTTTGTTCTGCTGCTGGGATGAAAGAACCGAAAGCATTTCGGCAAAGTCAGTACCAGCTGCCCTGGTGGGAAATACCTTCAAAGGGTCCCTTTTGCTAGCACTGCAAGGCTGAACACAGCGCGGGAAATAAAGAAATCTGGCCAAACTCAGGAGCTGCGCCCATTAACACCACCAGCAACTGGTCACTGCCTCTCTGACTAGCTGTAAGGGAAACCTTTCCCAGCCCCAGGAGAGTGGATCTGTTAATCGCCAGAATACGCACCAGCCTGCATTGGAGAGCTGCTTCTGTGAGCAATTTCTGCTCAGGTTACTCCACACGCACCCTGCATGCGCATGGAGAGTATTATATTCAGGTGGAAGGAAAATAATGAATTCAGCACAAAGAAGCAAGAAACTAAACTGTTTAGATAACCTTAGGCTTTTTCTGCTAAGAAAAATTCAATACAGTTAGAAGCTCAGAAACTACCTACACTGCCAGCAAGAGTCAGGCTACAGAGCCGCAGAGAGCCCAATGTAAATGACCAAAACACTTTAGTTTCCAATTGTTTTCTTACATTACCTTTTTTTTCAATAATTCAAAGTGTTTCCATGTATTTTGCACCTACCTCTTAAGGTACCTTTGCCTGTAAAGTTCAAATTTTTTAAAATCCAAAATCATGGTTCACAGTCCCCTGTATCTGAAGCACTACGGCCCTGTGAGTTTCCATCTCTTTTGATGATATCTGTTATTAATCCACAGAAAACCTGGCATGGAAAAGACTGTGTCAACTTGCAGTTTCCCAGCGTGGGCAGTTTATTCTCTGTATTCCATTCACACATTTGGTGTCCTTACCCCGACAGCCAACATGGGTGCTAATTAGCAGTGACACTCCTCCTTGCAGATTGTGTGGGCACCCATCAAGTGGCATCTGACAAGAATTTAATTTGCATCACAGACTGACTTTGTTATTTGCATTGCTACACCACCATCGGGTCCCAGCTAGTGCTGGGGCCCCAGCACAGGACAAAGAGAGAAGTAGTCACAGCAGTGTGGAAAATGTAATTAGGTGTGAGGGCATTAATTGGCTTCAATGACCCTGACTAGCCTCACCTGGGACCCACACCCTCTCTTTGGGCCCAAGGGCTCTATTTAAGCTCAGGCCATGGATTTCAGATCTTTCCCAAGTGGTGGTGTGGATGTATCTGTCCTTGGTTCCCCTGCAGAGCTTGTTTTCTGGGTAGACTTGGCCCTGTGCTGTAGACAGCTTGTCTCCTCCAGCTCTGACTTGTGGATGGACCTCAGACCTGTGCTGCAGCCTGGTCTCTGTCTCCTGCTCCTCTGTGGATTCCTTGGATGGCCACTGGACCTGATGTGTGACCTTGCTTTATCTGGGACTATTGAATGGACCCTGTTACCAACAATGCCAGGGTCTTCCTTAGCTCCCAGCTTGCTTCTGTTGTGGAGCAAATATCCCTTGCTGGTCCCTGATACCAGGACAGGGAGAAGCAGGGAAGAAGGACTGACTACAGCAGCGCATGGAACACTGGAGGAGATCCCACTAAGAAGTGAGCGAGCAAGTAAAAAAAGCCCATCCTTGTGTGCCTGCAGTGAGGAAGACACGCATTCAGTAGTCTTCACCCCATGGGATGGACAGGAGGAAACTGTGGGACTACCTGTGGCTTCCTCATTCCTCAGGTAAGCACCCAAGGAGAAGAAAGGGTCTGTAGACTCATCTCTTACTCCAGCAGTCAGTTGGGGTGCACTTAGGGCAGGTAGCCAGAGACAGCCATGGCTTGTGCTTGCTGTGGATCCATCTTTGATTCTCATCTAATGGCACAGGGGAGTCCCAAGCAAGAGCTCTAAAACACTTGGCCATAAGGTCCACCTCTGGGTGTATCTAGAACCACCCCTGGAGTTGTCAGAGTGGTAACAGCAGATTAGCAGAGTACATCCCTCATCCTGCCTGGCCCAAGGGACAAGGTGCGTGCTCCTGGCTTCTCTAGTTACTCCTACTTGGTCCAAGGCTGCACTGCACCTTTATCAGTTCAGCTTGGCCCTTAAGTGTGTGATGACATTCAGAAATAATTTTGATTAAAGAAGCAGGAAAAACACCAGAGCAAGGAGTTCTTTTTAAGTAAATAACAAAGTACTCCAGTCTTTGGAGGCAGTTTGTTCCCTGGGTGTTTCAAAGCTTATGTTGCAGAGAGATAATGCCACTCGCTGCAAACTTCATTCCTCTCATTTTTTTTTATTTTGGGAAGGGACTAAAGGGAGAAGTACTCAGGAAAATTAGTATCTACAGCACTAGAGAATCAGGAAATGGTGAGATTGCCTCCCTTTGCATACTTTGTATGTCAAATGGCTACCAGTCCTTGTCAGCCTTGCAAAGTATCAGACTGTGGCAGGCTGACTGTTTCAGACACAAGGAGAGCCAGCTGGGCTGCACCCACAAGGCAGTGCCTTTCCTCAGTGCTGCTGAGCCATCTATATTCCCCAACAAGAATAGCAGGCTTGTGGAAGCCAAACTAGACCCCTCCTAACAAAGCCTGGAGGAGGGAGTTCAGCTCCCATGTGGGGTTCCTCACATTCACCTTGCTGTGCTGCCAGCCCGCAGCCTGCACAGAGCCGTGTCAGCCCAGGTGGAAATCCCGTGTGAAACAGCTCTGTGTACCACAGGGAGTAAAACTTTCAGAGATTTCTACTGACAGGAAACCTTAGATTTCCCCACAGGGACCAGGGATGTACATGCTGAGGTGCTGGAGGACAATATAATCTATAAAACTCTCATGCTAAGAGGTGTTTCTCTGTAAAGAATGAGATGATGCTGAACAGTGGGAGATCAATCACTCCTCCTCCCCTTTCCTCCCACTTACCTCGTGGATCATTAGGTCTCAGGAAGGTTTTTATCCCGCCCCTGCCATGCGTACATGAAAAAATTGACAAGAGATTCACCTGACTGGTGACTAGGTCATGTTGAGATCTGTATCACAATGAACACTCATTAGTTCAAACCAGCAAAGACCCAATGCATCCTCCTGGGAGAGGAGGGTATCTGTCAAGTCAGGGGGCTTTGGTGGGGGGATAATCTTGTCAGCTGTACAATACAGCTCTTGGATCCTTCTGCAAGAGCTTCGTGTATAAGCAAGGGGCAAGGGAAACTGGTGTCCCTGAGCATCCCTCTCACATGGGTGGTCACAGCTTTATGCCCTGGACTGCTTCCTTCAAGGAGTATTTCCATCACAGGAGCTTTAGGGTAAGAATTTCAAAATTAATTAATCAAACCCAAAGTGATTAGTGCTGAAATAATATCGCACTGCAATGCAAAGCCCCTGAGACTGGCCTGGATTGGATTTACTACAATCTGAGCTCACTTTGTGCCTGGAGTTATTTCTTGTGAAACACTCAGGGACAGGGCTTTCACATCCAGAGCAACAGGCTGTGATTCACCCCTAGACACATACCGAAAAGATTTTATTTTTTTATGGCAAGTGCTCCTGAGAACATATTTTTGTCAAAGAGATTGGGTGATGTCTGCTCTTTATGGGTTAACAGAGGAATCCTTGTATTCGTCTGCTGGTGCTTCAAGTGATGTGAATTTGTTCACAGAACAGGGACAGTACTAAGGGATTTAGGTGATCAGATCAACTGAAGTAAAAATCAAGGAGTGGGAGGAAGCAGATTTGACTTAAACATTTGAACAGAGACAAAACTTAAGGTCTGGAATCTCGCAAGTAGGAAAGAAAGGAAAAGAAAATCAATTGAAACCTTTCTCTATTTCTTATCCAGTGTGTTTTAAAAATATAAATAGATTTTTTCTTAATTTAGAACTTCTGGGTTTTGTATTACTTATAACTAAAGTTAGAACTAGCTCAGAACTTTAAAATCTTTACAAGTAGTTTATGACTATGACAACCTTTTGCAAAAACAGAGAAAGGAATCAATTTGCTTCTTTCCTCCCAATTTACCAAACCAGGCACCAAAACTCAACCTTTCCCTTGTAGATTAAACTAACTAGAAGCAATATTTCACTCTGCCTATTACAAAGGTGATTCTGCTGGTAACTGCTTCCACAGGGGGTGCAGTGAATTTTAAACACTCCATCTTCTCTCTATGAAAAATGCTACTGAAGTGTATTACAAGCTATTATCAAGTTTACAAAAAAGATTCACTCTGGAGTTATGGTATTTTACACCAACTTTCATTTTAGACTAAACTTTTATAGCCAGCATATAAACTCCTGAATGTAGGACCTTTGTAATAGAAAACTTGGCTGATTATAGGGTCAGGAGGAGCAATTGTATTACTTACAATTTATAGCCTACTCAGCTTGGATTTACAATTCATCACAGTACAATATCAGGAACAGATGTTACAATCACAGTCCTCCCTTCTTTGTTGCCATGTAAAAACAACACACAATATAATCCTGAAACAGAACTGCTCTTTTCTTAATGGTGGGAGAGTGGGATAGCTCCTGCTTTCCATAAGCATTTTCACAAGCAAAGCCTTTGCAACAGCAATACCTTAGATACCCCCAAGCCCCTTCAAAAACAGTAGCATGGAAAATAAATCCTTTGATTTTTAACCTGTGAAATGAGAGACCAAAAGCACAGGAAAATCAAAGACTGAGCTCTCTTGAGACAGGCCAAGCTATGGGGTCTCCAGAGGTTTTTGGGAAGGGAAAGCCTATTCTAGAAAGTGGAGACAGGGCATTCACTGTGGATGGGATGGGGTCACTGAGGTTGGAAAGGAAGCCTGGAAGACTCTAGTCCAATGCTCCGCTCAGAGCAGGGCCAGCAGAAGGGATAAAGTCACTTTCTATTTGACCTTGCAAATAAATTATAGTTTTGCTGAACTGCAAGGAGATAGTAGTACAGTGCTTGCTCAGTGCTCAAATCAACCCACTCAATGACAGCTATTGTCACCCTAATGCCCCCTGAATAGAAACTTCTCCCCTGGATCACAGCATAATATGCATGTAACAGACAAAATAGAGGTGTTTAAGCCTTTACTTGTCCCCTTGCAACCCTCCATCCTCTTTATTTTTATTTTGCTGGCAGAACAGAAATGAACAGTTGGTTTAAGGCATTTAATAATTATAAAAACACTTTGCTTTGAAACCCTGAGTACTGTGTATGGGCTGCTTTGGGGAAAGACTAATTTACATTAAAGTCTGCATCCGGTCTGACAATGCTTGTCCAGTGAAAGGTCACCGGGACCAGGAATACTTTTGTTCTGTGCGTGTGCAGGGTCTGCTCTGGGGAGGGAGGGTTTAAACAGAGAGCTCAAGGCATTACTGGAAATCAAATAATGATGTCAGGAAAATCTCCCAGTAATTTTCCAGAAACTAATTATCTGGGATAACTGACTACAGAAAATCATGTATGAAATTATTTCTGCCTTTATTTTTTGTTGCTGTCTGTCTTAAAGTTTGCAAGATTGTGGGAAAATCAGTCTCCATGCACCACCTCTTTCTGGATGTATAGATGCCTTACAGGTTTAGAACCATTTCTTTTGCCATCTACCATCTTATTACTCTGAGGAGAGGACAAGATCTGTAATATTATTCCATTCCAGGGTGAAACAGAAGTGTTCTAGTGATTCAGTTCATGCCCATTATTGTGGTATTATTAACTACTTAGTTGCTGGTACTCTGTGCCACCAACTGAGTTAATAGGAAAGCAATGAGATTTAAAATGTTTTAAATCCATTCCATTCTAATAAGCTTCTGGCTACAAGGAATGCTGTGAACTACCAGTGAACCCTGGCTGAGAGTTAATGCTTGTAATTTCATGCTTTTGGGCAGGTTCACTCCTGTTTCCTAATGTTGTTCCTGGCCCTGAAGGTGCCAGATAATCCATGCACTGAAAAGGGCACTGATGCTGGTGTCTGTTAGAGGAGGTGAGTGAGTGGAAACACTGGAAGGAGGTGTTCAGACTGTGGCAAGAAAAGGAGACTGTTATATATATAGCAATATACCATTGTTTAGTGTGCTGTTCCATGCCAGTGCGTACCAGATGGCAGGTACTGGGCATGATTTGACTGCGTGAGAGTCAAGCCAGCTATTCAGAGCGGGATTCTGTTGGCCATGTCCTGGTTAGATTGTCAGAGATACCTGGCTGTGAAGCTTGCAAGCTCTGTGCCTCTAAGCCTCCAAAATCTTGAAGGCTTCTGATTTGCAAAGGGAAGCTCAGACTGGCCTTTAGTTATCTGATAATTTCCTAAATTATATCTTTCTGGCTTTGCAAGATATTTCACAGGAACAACCTATGTGATGCCATTTTGGAATTGCACAGATTACGCATAGACATCATTTTCAAGATATTTCTTAGAATGTTCTAAGTTTCCTAAGCATTAAGTGCAGAGGAAGCAAGGACCATAAGAGGATATTACAAGAGTTTCTCCTAACTCTGTAATCAATTGTTGGTCACAAACCAAAACACCAGGAGAGATCTGTATGATAGCTGTGATGCTGTTTAGTCAGCTGGATGCTAAAGGACAGACCAGAAGCCCTGGATTTCCTTATCAGTTCCCCTCACTTTGCTGCTTTCCTTTCCCACGATTACTCTGCTTCCAGCCTGACTTGGTCTTACTGAGTCCTCTGTGTGCGCAGTTTGTCACTCCATGATAATATTGACAGAGGCATCAAGGAGCTATCAGCATGAAAATAAGAGGTGGGATGAGTAATTAGAAAATTTCTGGAGGACAGGATGACAGGGTGAATCTCACAGGCAGGAATTTTTTTTCCTCCCATAATCCTGGGAAACCCAGGACTTTCAATTAGGGAAGATATGCTCTGCCTTTTCGCACATCAAGCTTTCATTGGCCTTGCATCAATCATTCACTGGCTAGCGCAAGTAACTTCCCAAACAATATTCTCCTGTCAGAAACCGGCACTGTCATCTGCAAACCTGTTTGAGTATTTCACTGTTGCAGATGATGACATTTGTGCATTTCCTGGGTGATATGGCAAGATAGTCCCTGTGTTCCTTCCCCTAATGAGGCTGGAAAGACAAGGTAAAGCCTCACAGTGACTGGGGCTGTGTCCTAGAAAACCTCTTCTCTGTAGTCTAAGCAGGGAGGACTAAAGAGAATTGCAAACAAGGAACACTTGTTTAATGCTTGTTTGACTCCAGTGCAGTCAGGTTCAACCTAGCAGTTGGACTGGACTTATGAAACCAATTAGCTATTTCGCACAACTTACACACATACACAGCTTACTTTGGCTACCTGTTCTTCCAGAGAAGTTTTCTGTAGGTTAGACTTCATGCAGCTGTGAGATACCTTGTTTTCTGAAGAGGTTATTGAAAGCTGTTTCTGCGTGGTCTTAGGGAGGCCACTTCTGCCTGTGTCTAGGTCAGCACAGATGAAAAAGCCTGTCAGGGAGAAACAAAGTGTAGAACTGAGGGGAGGCCTGGTGAAAAATGACTTGTCCAACAACTTCTGGAAAGGAGGTCTGGCCAGCTGTAGGAAATGGCAGCAAGTTGGTTGATCTGAGTACTTGAAAACTCAAAGTACATCACCAGTGCAATAAACCATATATGCTGTCAACTGGGCTTACCCAGGCCTGATTTGGGCAATATAGTGTTTACTCACTTCTCAGTGAAAAGAACATCGTACTTGTAATGCAAATATATCTCAGATAAGGTCATCAATGAGATTTTATTCCTAGTAATCCAGCAAGGATCATTACTTTCTATGATGGCAAATAGCTTCTGCAGGTACAGTGTGTTAACTTGACGCAGATCTTTTTAAAAGCGCATCAACAGATTAAACCTACAAATTAACACCGTGTTCCTATGCTCCTGTGGTTTCAGATTTCCCCCTCAATTTACAACAGGTCTTGGAAGCGTATATTGAACTTTTTGTCTTTGTGCTCTCTCTCACCATGCTTCTTCTCAGTGCTATGCTCTTACAGTAGAAAAGGCTTTGAAATCAATTGCTGAAATGTAGTTCAGTTTATGGTTCATAAAGGGCTTTGGGAAACCATTCTGTACAGAAAGTGATATAAATATAGGCAGCATATTTATTCTCTTCTCTTAGCTTTGAAATTATACTATTAAGCTGGAAAACCTGTCATATATGTACCTTAGCTTACTGAAGGCCTACCTAGCAAAAGGCACTTAAGTAGATACTTAAAATTAAGCAAGTGATTTAATCCTGTTTTATACTGTTCTTAAACACAGGCATAAGTCTTATCGAAGCCAAGGCAAGCACATTAAAGTTAAGTGTATGCTAAGCACTTTAAATCAAGGCCTAACTCTTTATGTTCATATCCATTCCTAATTCTGAAAAACAAGTATGTTACAAGAGGCAGTGACACCTCAACTTCTGCCCCGATTATACACTAAAAAATCATGAATCCTAAAGCAATTGCATTGCCATCATACTTCTTTCCTTTCATGATTAATTCAGAGTTTGATATGTCTTTCTATAGGATTAATATCTTAACAGCAAGGTAATAGGTAGCATGACATTTAATCTCTTTGATTAAAATCCATACTAAAAATGTCCCATAAATAAAAGAAACAATTGAGGCGATCGTAAATTATCTTCATTGTTGCAAAGTGATGGATTTAGTGGTTACAGAGGGTAAAATCTCATGAGCTCATTAAGAGCTATAAGTTTTTTTTCTTTCCGCAGACCTAAAAGCCGCCGTGGCCTGCGGCAGGTTTTGTTCACATTGCTTTCATTTAATCTGCTGAAACCTTCAGAGGCAAGAGCAGACCCAGTATTTGTGCGCCATTCCGCTGCTCGCCGGAGATGAGCAGGTATCTCCCTAAGGCCCAGGCCAAGCCCACATGCAACACTGGGCAGCATCCCTCGCTACTGGCCCCTTTCCCTCCTGCCTCCCAGGGGAAGATAAAAAAGGGGAATAAGGGGGGAAAAAAAAGCCTCACTCAAGATTGTAAGTTGAGCGTATAACAAATGTGATGAATAAAAGCAGGCTCTACACGGCTATACAAACCGGCTCGGGAGGCGATGGGCCGCAGGGGTAGCTGGGCCTGGCCGGGCCCGGTGGAGGCCGCAGCGGAGCCCGGGCAGGAAGAGCCGCCCCCGGCCCTTCCTGCCTCCTGGTTGTTACGGAGTGTGGAGGAAGGGGCGGGTGTAACAGCTGCCCTCGGAGCCCGCGGAGTTGTCCGCCCCCTAGTCTGCTCACCCTTAAACCCCAGCACCAGAACCAAATAAGGATCCAGCTTTTAGCTTTAGGTGCCTCCTGCGGGCTAAGCACTAGGTGCCTGATGAAGGAGAATGTATGTTTTGGTTAATAGCCAGGATCAAACTGCTCCAGGATCTGAGCCTGCTTCTCTCTGCTGCTGACCTCCACTGTGACCTTGGGCAAGCCACAGAAGGCCAAACTTTGGAGAGTTCATCAACCATTAGAGTCAGCTTAAAATGTATCAGCCACAACCCTAGTGCCAAATTAATAAGGTTTGGATGCAGTCCAGCAGACTGTGCTCTTCCAAAGATTTACCTAAAAGCATCACAAGAAAGATGCTTATCTTGCTCTCTCTGAAAATCTGCGTGCAAGAGTCGGTCCCAAACCTTTTAAGGCTCTGCTGTGCTACTGAGATGCACCTGGAGGATTCATTTCTCACTTCGCAAAATGAGAAAAAATGTTGTACCCAACCAGAAGGGCTTCCCTTAGCATAACAAGGCACCATTTTTCCTATTCAATTAGAAAACTCTTTTTACTGCAGCTACTAAGGCAGCTTTTTCCTTCCTGTTCAACTACAGCAGGTATTTTAGTTAAGTGATAGAAGGGGAATAAAGTGGGCAGGACTTCCATCTGTGTTGCTGGGGCTTTGAGGGGCTCTCATTAGCAGTTTCTCACTTCCTGAAACCTCTGCTAACCCTTTGACTCCTCACAACAAACTGTCATGAACATGCAACCCATCCTTCAACAAGGACAACACATGCACAGGCTGCACTTTAGAGTCCTCCTGTGCCGTGCCCTCTGCTGAGCTGCACAGTCCCCAAGGTTAGAGATGAGCAAGAGGCTGCTGTACTGCCTGACAGCACTAAAAAAAAAAAAGCCCATTCATGTGATTAAGGATTCAGATGAAAGGCTTTCTGTAAAGATGTGTTTTTAATATAAAAGGCTGCCAGCAGAGAAGTCCCCCATGGTGCAGTTTGTAGGATCTTGTAAGAGTTTAGCAGAATTAAGTTAATGTAAATTCCTTGAGAAGCATCTGCACAACCACAATGAGGTTTCACCCGAGGAAATGCTGCATTTCATTGTTGAGTTTTGTTCCAGTACTCATGACAATGACAGAGCTGGCAGTGCCAGGAGTACAGGGTTTCCTACTGGGGAAATATGGTGGGAAGTCTCCTGGTGGGTGGCCTGGGTGCTGTGCTAGGATGAGCTGTGAGTGATTTTGCTGTGGGTCTTTGCCATCAGCAGTGATCAGGGAGCATCTTCTACTTCAGCCTCCTTAAAAAAGAAAAATGCACATATAGACCAAGAAATTTCTTTTGTTACTAATGTCAGGAGCTGCCTACAGCCTCTGTACCTTAATCATGTAAGGCTTGTCTTAGCAGAGATTTGTGGAAGGCAGATGCTGACAGACCCTGATAAATCAATCAGATCTTGGATTGCTTTTTAAAAACTTCAACTGTTTTTCCAGAAATCTGTTATTAAGCATGGCCTGTTCTGACCAGTTCCTTGCACAATGACCTCAAGCATGTTTTTGCCGGAGAAGCTATAAAGGGAGAATGGGCACAGAGCCAGAGACCCTCAAAAAAGCAAAAGCTTTGCAAGTAAACAGGCTGTAGGGCATGGCAGGGTCTCCAGACAGTCCCAG
Organism: Baryphthengus martii; assembly: GCA_013396935.1. Lineage (NCBI taxonomy): Eukaryota > Metazoa > Chordata > Aves > Coraciiformes > Momotidae > Baryphthengus > Baryphthengus martii. The sequence goes on from VWZK01019620.1 coordinate 632,835, forward strand.
ACATCACAGGGTCCCAGGTCTGTATCAGGAATACCTGATGGAGATCTAATAATGCTTTGGACAGATTAGCAGTGAATGCGTCCCAAAGGGACCAAAAAGAGACATCACAGCTTAGCTTCCCTGAGCTTTGTTTTTTCTTTGTGTACCACCATATTGTGATTGATTTATTGCAGGCTGGGCAAGTGCGATCCCAAATTACTATAGAAACCTCACAGCAAACCTCTAGAAATGCTGATTCTTCATGCAACCTTGCCAAGCTTCCATTGCCCACGTAGGTCTGAGAGTCACAGGCTAGAGCTGGAGATGTGTTTTGCATTTGGCAATATTAATCCATTTTACGTATTCTTACAGACTGAAGCAGTCTCTGTAATACAAGATGTCTATTTTTATTAGCATCTTCACTCTGGTTACTTGCGGCCTGCGTCCATAAGTCTTAAACCTAGGGTTATTTGAAATGCTCCAGGGTATCTGAGGTGTTCATGTAGACCTGGCAGATATGACCCAGGACGAAGGGCTAACGATGCCTTTCAGAAGTGGTATGTGGAGACCAGAGGGGTAAACTGGGGCACCTCCAGTGAGGCTTCAGGCGCCATTTTGGCACTTGATTCCCATTCTCATGGAGTGCAGTGAGAGCTCATGCAGATGCTTGTGTGTAGACATCAAATGCAGGTGCCTCGACTGGGAGGCTGAATCATCCCTCCAGATACGAGCTCCTTTTTGGCACCCACTGTGCTTTCGCGGGTACCCTGCAGAGCTCCTTGTATACACTGAGCTGCTTGAGACTACTGATATTCTTGGGTAACCTGTGAAACTGATCAACCATGGAAAAAAAAATCTCATTGAAACCTGGGAGGAACACTTGATTTTGAAACTTTTCATTATGTTTTAGTTTGTATTTTGAAGTAGCTTTCATAGTAAATTCAGAAGGTTTCTTATGGGATTTTTTTTTTCATTTTCACACACATAGAGAAACACTTTTCACCGAGATTGGATTCAAAACTCAATTTTTCATAGGAAGGGGAAATTCAGGTTTTTCACACCTCCTTTGTTATTTGCGCTGATTGTGCTCCAGGCAAGGACTAGCAGCATTAAGGGGAACTGATAGCTACCAGGACAATTCCTGAAGAAATGATTGATTTGCAATATCCTTTGACCAAAAAAGGTGTATCATGTACAAGGAGAGAAGCAGCCTGGCAACTGAGATCAATTGCCTGATGTTCCCACAGTGCAGAGATGGGGTGGGCTTAGATGTGCAGAGCAAATGATGCAGTTTCTTTAATAACAATCAGTCCCATCGTCTTTGAAGCCAAGGGAATCCTCCCACGGATTTCAATGGGCTATGATTTATATAATAAGGAAATACCCACTTCAGGTAGCAGAGTGCAGTTGTGTAATTCAAACCAAAGTAAAGCACACCTGACTGCTTTAATATTCGTTTGGAAGGTAAGAGTTTAGGATGAACTGGAATGAGAAAAAAAATAAGGATGCTATTTAACCTTGATACTTTTTGGTGTTGTTTTTGGTTTGCATTTGTTCTAGCTCCTTTTCTCCAAACAGCACTTCATCGGTTGCTGTCAATCATGATTTGCAGCTGTCAATGCAGTCCATGCAGCAAGGACAGTGTCTTTTCCATTGCTCACTTTCACTCTCCCCGTGGACCTCTTACATCCTCATGCCATAGTGTCTGGTTTTATGCTGACATGCACTTTTAACAAGCAGATTTCCAAGGTTTGTGTGGACAAATATTTACAGGAGCTTTCTTATTTACCTTCACTGTTTGTACATCTATTGAGCCAGGTGCCCAAGAGATGCGGAGAGTATCAATATTCACTAATATCACTGGCAAATAAAAATGCTCGGCATCACATAGGCCTCAGTTACCATTTCTCCAAAGTTTTGTTCTTGCAGCGTATTTCATACAAGAAAATTGCCATAGCCAGAAGGACTGTCACTAGGGTCACCTCAAAGTACTTTAGCCTGTGAAGTGTGTACTGGTATTTAGGGTTGATTTAGAGGTTATTCTCTGTGGGGTTTTAGGGCTTTTTTTTTTTTCCTCCCTTATGCACTGCCTAAGTCTATCTCGGGTTGGCTGGAAGAGCTGCTCAAAGGATCAATCTGCCTATTTGTTTACTTTTTCTCCTAGAAGTCCTTTAATTTAGTTGTAGCAGATTTAGAAAATTAGGTGTAAACCAGAAATCAGAACAGGGAGTTCTGACATTGCTGGCAGTGTCCTGCTTGAGCCAGAGGCTTAAAGAGTGGGTGAAAGCTCCAGATACGCTGCAACGTACATCTGGCAGCAACTAAGCAGAACTGAGAATTCAAAAGAGGGATTGAGCTAGAGAGAAAAAGGATTTACTGGATATATTTCAGCAGACCAGGATATAGGATTTGATGGCATCCTAGGATTGACTGAATCAGTGTAGACAGCCTTGAGGACAAATACGCTATTTTTGCCATGTATTTGCAAATACCCTGGAGCAGTAGGCTTCAGTCACAGCCAGAGGTTTTTTTTTTAGTGTTGACAGTAAATACTGATAATACTTGGCATTTCTCTGTCGAGTTGAAAATTACTGGTGCTGGAATCTTTGTCTGTTTAGTTAATGAGAGAACAGAAATGATGTGGCTTCCCCAGCCATTCACACCTTCACAAGGAAGTCTGAATTTCCAGCCCTCCTGGTCCTGCTGTTGTGTAGACTTTAAGCTATCAAGTTCATATGATAAATAGGCTTGAAGAAATCACTTCTGTGGATCCCATGAGTGAAAAAGTAGGGCTAAATATATGAAATAAATTCTTCATTCTGAATTACTTATTCAACTCCACTTATTTGTTCTCATTTACTTCCTTTTTACTTAAATCTGATCATTCATCTTCTCTTCCTTCCTTAGATATTTTAAATGTTTTTTTAATCACTTTGTACATATCAAATGCTGTTGGATTCTACCATCATGCTGGTTTTTGGGAAGCCTACAAATAGCATGGTATACATTGAAGTAAATAAACCTCATTAGCTTTGTTAACTCCATTAATCACACTCAGTAACATTAAGGAGGCTTACCTTAGCATCACTGTCAGACTTAAGACTAATTCATCTCATTTTAACTTTTGTGGAATTACAGTCATCTTCAAATTTATCCCTCAGTACTATTGCATTTTATGTGAGGTCAGCATTTTGCCAAGAATTTTTGAAATGCAAATAAAAAAAAGGGGGGGCGGGGGGTGTGGATTGGAAGTGTTTTGAAAGGTTTTGAGTTTGATTTCAAAAGGACCTGTGAACCAGCAAGTGAGGAGGACTGGAAATTGAAAGGGAAACTGCACAGAATTAAACATCTACTTTTTCTGCATCGGTTGCTACACTCCAGCCTCCACAGGATGGAGATGTCACCTCAGTAGTGGTGATCCAAATCCCAAACAGGGCTCAGCCACTGGGGAGTCAAGTCTGACAAAGATGTTGACTTAGAGGTTTCAAGCCCCTTTCGACCTGCAGATTTGGTGTGGTCTCCAATGTACATGGACTTTACCCTTGCAGGTTGTCTTGGATACATTTATGGACTAGGATTTCCACATCTAGGGGATTGTAGGAGGGTGCTATCAAATTAATGTATTAGTCTATTTGTAGCTACTATATTTAGAAGATAGTGTATTATGTGAGCGTGACGTGACAGAGTTAGAGATGCAGCTACAGAAAGTTGGTGCATTTATTTTCATTAAAATTTTGTTCCTTTTTTGTCTCAGTGTTGACAAACTCATTTTTTTATTAACTGTATAACATTTCTAACTGTCTTACTTGCACATACATCACATACATTCCTGAGCATTTTAAAATTTAAAATCAGCACCTTTAATTTTGCACTAATACTGTTTTCTGCTTTTGATGCTATTTTTTTTTTCCATGTATCTGCCATTCTGTTTTCTGGCATCGATTAGAATTGGCGGTATCTAAAATACCTCGAAAAAGATAAGAGCCACTTTTTCACTAAGACTTGGTAAGTATCTATTCACATTAATGCATACTACCAGCCTTCTGTATGAAGTACCCAAATCTTCCCCAATGCACAATGGCCTCTCCTTAGCTTTTTGAATTCCTATAATGTAAAAACAGATCAGTTGTTCATTTCAGTAGAGCTGATCCTAGATAAACATCGTTCCTGGTGATAAAATGTTAAGCATTAAACATCTGTGTTGGGCTTGAGGTCAACTAGTTTGACTTTTCTTTTAAGAACAAAACCTGAAGCATCTCCAGTGCGGCATTCCCTCAAGTCAGGCAGCCTTAAAGCCTTTCCATGCTCCTCAAGCTTTGCAAAACAAGACTTTTTTTTGTTCTTACATAATTACCTGGCAGCAAGATTTAGGAAAAGGGTGGAGAAAAAAGACACTTTAGAGCTCTGAGTAGTGACTTGTCTGAGCCTTTACATCTGTTCCCTTTAAACTGCTCTGTGGCTGACTTCCCAGGTTTCTTCTAGTGACTAATGCTGGATATTAGTTTAATGGGTCATAGTCACTGATTGTATCATAAATAGAGAAATCCCACCACTGAAGCTTAAAAAACCCCAGAGCTATTCAAGAGAAAGCCAAAACTCAGCACAGCACTATAACATAGTACATAAGTCTTGGTCTTCTCTGTTACAGAGACAGCCTTTCCTGATCTTGCTGCGTTTCCCCTCTGCTGAAAGGAAGGGTTGTTCTTCCCTCAAGAAGTCCAGATGTTATACTCTGTTAAGCCAAATTTTTCCCTTTTTGAAAGGAAGGGGGAGCGGAGCTGAAAGGCTATCAATGCAGGTCACTGTGGGATGACCTGGAATTGGTTTAGAATCATAAAGAGCTCATCAGTTTTGCCAGGTGTCAGCGACCTTTCTGTTCTGTGGCAGTCTGGTACATTGGCCTGAATTTCTGAGGGAAGAGGCTATAAATGAGAGCAACTTCATTATTGCAGTGTTTTATTGAAGTCTTTGAGGGGTAACTAAGGAGCTATTTACATTGACCTTTACAGCACTGGCTCAGGGCTCATAGCAGCACGGTCATATTCATTGCCAGTAAAGCTCTGCAGAGATACTTGGTGCTGTAGCGGTTAGGAAGGAGGCAGATTGTTACAGCAATGGGCTGAAAGATTTCCAGGTACAATTCCTCAGATTCAATGTGCGCCAGTGACCAGGGGCTATTTTCAGCCCTACTTGAATACCTTGCTGCTCTGCCTGGGTGCTGAAGGGCCTTGTGCTGCAATGGTGACATCTGCTTAGTTAAACTTTAATGGCTGACGTTGCAGGCCTTTTGCCACATCTCACTTAACAGCCTCCAGAACTAGGGCGGACTGTTTTATAGTAGGGAAAGGAAGCATAAAGATAGGGACTGGGGACATCTGAGCCCAGCTTGCAGGCAGAAAGTAGAGACCCAACTGTCAAAGAGAGCTGAGGAAGGAGCAGATCGGACGTAGAGACACGTCAGAGTAAAGCATAACCCAGTGCAGGCAAATAGATAGCATGCATCAGGACCTGAAACTTGTGAGATATTTTAAAGTAAGATTGGGTATTTTTATTTGCTCTCTGTCTTTACAGTTCTCCTGACAAGCCTCCTATTGAGCTAAGATAGAAAATAAGCCTTCTGCATCAAGAAGATGGCGGTCCTTTCTAACCCATCAACAAGGTGACCCTGTACAGGAAATGAACACATCTTCCTAAAGAGATCACTAAATTATTCTCCCTTTTTGAGTTCTCTGGCAGGTGATTTTCTTTTGTTCTTCCCTTGCTATTTCTATGCCACCAAAGCTTTCTAGAAGTGATGGTCAGTGTAGTCTAAAGAGACAGAGGAAAGAATTTCCCCTCTCTGTGAGGTTTTCTTTGATAGTCAGAGCACAGAAGTCCCAGTATACATACTAATTTTTATTTTATCCCAGGGAGTCTGTCGTGGGAGAGGCACAGAAAAACAAGAGAAGAAACAGTTGTCCATGTGGGTGGGAAGGAAATGCACTGAGATGGACCTGTGTGATGCTTGGAGTCCTGTTGCTGGAGATGTAGAAGTGAAAAACCCACTTGCTCCTTCTCTTGATGGGGCCAAAATAAATCCCTGGGTGGCCTCTGGAGATGTGGAAATGATGCGAGATGAGCCCTTAACTTGCCATAACATCAGGTTTCCACCAGAGCCTTTCCCTTCCAAACGGAGCCCTCCTGCGCCTGTCCCTCAGGGCCCTCTGCTCCAAGGCAGTCCTATTAGAAGCGCACGTGTTCATTGTGCCTTGGCAGGCATTCCTGTATTTGAAGCTGTTTTGCCAATTCCAGCCATACAAAAATCACACAAGTCGTTTCTGGAAGCAAATCCCTTCTGACTTCTATTTGCATTTTGCTTTATCTTGTAACTTTTAGGTTGTATTTGATCACATTCTTACAGCTTCTCTTTACAACTGTGAAGAAATGAACTTTAAAAACAAGCGAAAACTGAAGCTTGTTTGGCTCAAGAGTGGCAGCTTTAAAATAAAATATTTCAAGACTCAATCTAGAATATGAGTAGTACCAGCTGAGCTGCATCTCTAATGCTCTTTTTTTTGCATTGTGGACTTGCTCAGGAGCATTTATTGTATGAACTACTTGCATTTGAGTTTTAGTTTCAAGAAAGAGTGAATCTCTTAATAAAACCCAATTTCCAAGGGCAAGGCCTCAGTGTGATGTGTCAGAAAGGACAAACCAGAATGAGTATTTTTTTTAACCAGGTCCATTGAAATACTGTTCTCATGACTTTCTGGGGAGAGGTAAAAAAAAAAAAAGTTGTCTTTCAGAGAAGCTCTGATTGCTTTTTGCAAGATCATCATAAACCTAAAAGTCATATCTGACAGCCCACACAACTTCCTGCACCAGGGAAGAAGAGCCCCTGCAGTGTCCATCCGTCATGCAGCAACGAGCCTCCTGTTGTGCAGCTGGACTCTGCCTTTCTGGCCAGCAGTAGCTTTCACTCTGTGCACAGGCAGGCGTTAGAGGGGTGCAGTGTAAAAGAAGGATGCTATCCTCTGCTGTAACTTTATTTAAAGCTTTGTTATCAACTCAAAATTTTAGCATGTTTTCTTGTTTCAGAATCTAAGCCAGCCACAGTAGCTTTCAATCAGGTCCAGCTTTGCAGAACTGAAGCAGTTCAGATGAGTTTTCATCCCTTTTAATAGAATGAAAACCTGAGTGTGACATGAGAGGCTGAAGAACTTAAAATGAGCTCATCGTACCTTGGATGGAGCAAAGCTCAGATTCAAGATGAAGGTTCAATTGAAGTACAGCTTGACAAAGATTTGTTATCTGCAACAGAAATGTAAGAGTAAAAGGAACTTCCTGGATAACAAAATTTAGTCCCCTGCTAATACTTACGTTATATGATCCTTGTTATATTTGAAAAAAAAAACCCTCAACTTTAAAGGGACCTTCAATTTAAAAAAAAAAATAAAAAAATTGTGCTTAGTGAAAAGGAAAAGACAGGATTGAAAGCTTTTCAGTCCTGGCACAGGTAGTGAGACAAGCCTTGAAACAGGAAACATAACAGCCTTTGTGGTCTTCCGTGTGAAATCAAGGTCACTGAAGAATTTAAGGAGAGCAAGGTGAAAGGATCAGTCACATGCTTAGCAGAAGCAGATAGAAGCTTCTGCTCTCTCCTATACTAACTGGATAGGAATACAGGAGGTGATGTAGGAAAATACTGTCTGCAGAGATAAAGTATCCTGTAAACCTTGTAATTCTGTGCTGTGCCTCCTGTGAAGCGTCCACAAACTGCAGCAGGAGGAGCATGTGCCGGATTTGACGGACACTTTGCCAAGGAAAGGCGCAAATACAGGAATGAAAGAGTTGCCACCCTCTCCTGGGAGCTCAAATGTCATAGAGAGATAAGGGTTACCGCAAGTAACAAGTTTCCTTTCCCAGGGAGAGCGCACACAGCACCGCGGCGCTTCACATCTGGGAAGTGGCAGTGGAGCAGTCAGTCGGATGCACACACAGGCTTCGAGTCAACAGCAACAACAGAGCTGGCTTCCCTGCCGTCACAGTGCCAGTTGCAGGAACGGTGTGCTGTTCCTATCCGATTCCTCAGTACATCTGTGGGGACAGGAGAGGAAGACTATGCTCCTTGAAAAATTATGCCCCATGCAAACCGGAGTCCTTGTCTTGTTGCTGTGGGAGCACAGCTGTCACTGGGCTTCATGGTGCTTTGATCACGCTCGTGATCAGAAATGGGATTGGGTTTTCTCAGAGGCTAAGAGAGCTTCTGAAGCCACAAGGTGTGGTCATCAGAGCTCCAATTTTCTTCACAATTTGGCTCGGTCTCTTGTACCTGCTTAGTTAGATTGAAATGATCAGGACTACATTGATTTTGACTCTCAGTTCCACTCCCTGCTGGATGCTGCGCCCTTCACAAAAACTGAAGTATGAAGGAGAAGAGGAGACGCTTCGTAAGATATTTAGAAGCTCCAGGAATGGATTGTTACACTAGGCAGAATGAATAATCCCACATTTTACTTAGTATTAAATATTTCACCTTGATCATTTTTTAACAATTGTTAGCATGCTAACAATTAGCCAGCAAAGCCATCTTTGATGTGCAGCTCTTGTCTTTAAGAAGTCAGGAAAAAAGGGAATGTGATTTGGTTATCTTAGGGTCAGTGAGGAGGCAGGTGAAATCACTCCTCTTGTGGTGTTGCCTTATGCCCAGAAGTAAGTCTGGTTGGTGACAGATGCCCTCTGCCTTTGCTCTACACAAAGTTAAAAAAAAAATCCATGGGTAAAAGCAAGAGCATTTGAAGACTTTCTGGTTGAATGTTGTACACCTCTTGCTAGTTATTTTCCAATCAGCAGCTTGAAGAGGCACTGGCTTTTAGCTTTCCACAATACCCACCCTTCTTCCCTTGGCCTTTTTGCCTGTCTGCCTATCAGTAGACTGGTAGGTGTAGTATAATGCTTGACTGAGTGCTGATTATCACTCTCTGACTTAACTACCAAACAACAGTCATTTGGGTAGCAAATTCTCATCCCGGTAGGAAATCTGAGAGAGATTAAGATTACCTTAAGATTTCTACTTACGAAAGAGGGACCAAAACTGCTATTTCTGATTTCAGTCCTGCTTTTAAATGCGGAACATCCCTGTTGGTCACTTGTGATGCGCACTGTGCAGCAGCCTATGCTCTCCACCTCTCGCTAAGCTGAATGGTATCCTTCCTTGTCCAGTTAGAAAGGCTGAATTTCCTTCTGTTTCTCATTCTTTCTCCCTCAGCGGCTGAGCGAGCCAGTTTCAGGGGTGTTGGGCAATGTCCTGCACAGATGTCCCCTGCGCCCTGGCTCGTGCCAAGTTCTGGAAAGCTTTACCTAGTGCTTCTTACTCTGCAGGTGATGGTAATGTTACTGAGGTTAAAGACTGAAGGAAATGTGTGGCGTTCCAGCATATTTTCTAAATTGCGTTATGTTTTCCAGGAGGCTCCACCAGAGAATAATCCATCTCATAGGCTTGAACCTGCAGTTTATCCTGGTTTTCTGTAGAAGCAAAGTTTGCAGGAATGTAAGTAACTCTACCAGTCTTTCCTTCTCTTTGAGTTTGTTTGACACAGTAGAAGTTTCAAAGACCCGGAATTCCCATACATTTTGCAAAAATAAGATGAGGGAGATTCTATTAGTGCTTTTATCCAGAATGAAGAGTGGAGCGTAAACTGCCCCTTGGTTAGACATCAAAGTATGCACTTGGGAGGGCAGCTGGAAGACATAAGTCCACAGAATCACCATCTCCTTTTGATGTGCTGCTTGCAAAACAATACGTTATTCTCCCCTGTGCGTGCAAAGACAAAGCAGCGGAGAGTGAACATCACTGGGGGTTCTCGCACTGGTGCAATTTGCTAACTTGAGTCATTTTCATAAAGTCAGGGCAATACCCTGAAATGGTTAGAATGGCATCTGGGCTGCCTTTTTGATATAGAGGATCCTGTTAGCACTTCTGGTTTATAGTTTATTGTAGCAAAAAAAGTATAGACCCTGAAAATCTGTGATCCAGTATTTGTTCCTCAGGAATATTTATATTCTTATAAACATACAAAAACCCCACCCTCTTCCAGACAAGGAATTTGTTCCATAACATTTTTTAAAGCGAAATACAGATATCCCTGTTTCTAATGAAGAATAGTCCTCTGAGTACGCTGTCACAGTCAAGCCAGCAAAACAATTTTAGAACAAAATTACCTATTGCCTATAGGTAATAAGGTAATCTTGAAATTAATTCAGAAAAAAAAAATATATCCAAATGAAGAGCACAAACAAAAACAGATACCCGAAATAGGTGACACGTTACCAGAAGACTGGAAAAGGAGCCAACTGCATCTAATCATTCTGCATAGTTTTGATGAATCTTTATTAACACTCAAATCTTTTGAACCATAGGTTTGTGAGTCATGATATAACAGGAAGAAGGTGCCTGTGCTATATGCAACCCAAAATAAGCTGTTCCTATATAGCTATTCCTATTCCTCTTGGTTTGTTTCACCTTTTCACTGTCTTCATGAGCTTTTTCTCAGAGTCTCTGTTCGCTCACAGTTTATTTTTTTCAAATGATGAGGGTCGAAGGTTTCCATGCCAATTAGCAATTCAGTCAAATTCATCTTATTTCTTCCCACTTTTGGTTTTATTTCATCTTCTCAGTTTCATCTGCCTTTGACTTCCTGAAATAATCCAGTTTAGTTTAAACATTTTTTCTTATTATTAATACAACAGATCTTCAGATTAATCTCTGCTAAAAATTCATGTCCTTCTCTCTCACCTCTGAGAGACAACCACTGGAAGGCAGTCTCTTTGGTTGTATATTTAGGAGCTGCTGAAGGTCACTTTCTGAAAATCCCATTTCCTTCCCTAAAAGTCAAAAGATTCAGGATAGATGGATAAGCTGGTCCTTCTCATTTATAGCTTGCTGGTTTAGGTTTGAGGGGTTTGGTTTTTTTCTAATCAAAGGAGACTTAGAAATGTTTGCTGGAGTTCAGTGTTTGTTATTCAAATCATATGTGCCGATGTGTCTTGACAAGGCAGCTGTGCTCTGAAAGTAATGACATTTCTGCCCCCCTGGGCTGGAAAGGGAAACTTCTGTCCAGGCTCCAAAGATCTCTAGTGACACTAAAAGAGATTTTCATGAAGTGAAAAGCAAACACCATTAAAAGCTGTAATTTTTGCTCTTAAGATATTATGCATATTTAACAGGATGTCTTTGAACTCGTGCCACCTAAGTAGAAAAACAAACAGCTTTTTTGAGAATTTGAGGATTATTTTACATGAGAATTTAATTTGTTTAAATGAAAATGAATATGGATGAGGATATTTGAATAGGTTCAGTGTGTTCATCAGTCACAATTGCCAAGCGGGGACTAATCTTGGTGATTAGGAAGGGTAGTGATAAAAATATGCTTGTACCCAATATGCCTCCTGATTGGCAGTTTATCGCTCTTAGAGGACCAGATGTCAAAAGCCATATGCTAATATTCAGCACAGAACAGCCCTCTAGTTTATGCTGTAAAACGTACCATCGTCCGCACTGCCGAGCAGTGAGCAAACGGCAGCTCTGAAAGACAAAAGCCCTCTCAGGAGCAAGGAGCATTTGCTGCAGCAGTTGGCAGAGGGGGAGCGCAGGCTCCTGGGGCTGCTCCGGGCTCTGCTGCTGACTGTTGGCATCTTCCAGCCATGAGCAGGGAAGGGGAGATGCAATATTTTACCTAAACTGTGTTTCATACTTGTACTAGGAACTATTTTCTCTCCATACAGCACCTGGCACAGTGTGGTTCTGTGTTGTTACTGGAGGTGCAGCAATGGAGTTACTGAATCAGAATTAAAAAGTGTTGCCTGAGAAGTGCAATCAAAACAAACAAACAAACAAGCCAGAGGTACCAAATCCTTAAAATGTCTTGGATTTATATAGAATTTCAGTCTGTGATATTCCTGAGCTGGGAAAGTTTACATTTTACTGGAATTATGAGCTTTGAGTAGAGAACTAACAGTGAAAAGAACTCTCAGTTAACTGGTGCTTTTAAGAGTACCAGGTACAAGAGGAAAAGGAAAAAAAAATGGGAGGGAAAAATACACTCTTCAACTATTTCGGTTATACAGAGGTAAACCCCTCAGCCTCCAAATCAGTGACACGAGGTTTGACTGAAACCAGTATTAGGGTCAGTTTATTTTGGTACCGTTTTCCACGCACCGAATGTATTAATCGTAGCAGTCACTGGTAATTCCAGCCGTAATGCCAAGGAAATAAGTGCCAAACCCTTCAGCACTCATTTTCCACCTGATCAGACTAAAGGGGCAGCCGTGGGCAGGTTTCTCTCCCTATGAGCCAGGCAGTAGCGATCTGGAGAACCAATGCGGTTTCCAGTCTCCAGTCCCTGCCAGCAATAAGCAAACCCACCAAGCTGTTGTTAAAGGCAGCGCTGTTCTGCGACGTGCTGCTGCAAGTTCCTTAGGATTACTCTGAAGTTTCAAATTCTTCTGATTTGATAGTTCCTGAAGAAAAACATTTTCAAAGATCAGTTGGGCTGAACCGCATTCAGAGCGGCTGTTCCTAAAGGCTGTTATCCTAATTTTACATCTCATTCTCTGTACAGAGACTAAGACGAGCACAATTTCATCTCCAAATGCATCTACGGCCATGGCGTAAATGGAAGTGTCTCTTTGATTCATCTCCATTCCAGGCTCTCTTTTGATGCAAGACAAGAATAAAAGCCTTACACAAAAGATCACACGAATTCTTTGAGGAGAATACTTGGGTTTCTATGTTGAAAAAAGGTTGAATTTCAAGCTTTTGGGAGTTGTTCTGGAGCGCATTTGAAGTGCAAGAGAATATGCAGTGATAGTCCTGCTCTTGTACAGGCGGCGTACACCTGGCACGAGCTTCCCTTTCACACCTGGGCTTTGCAGTGCTCTCTGTCTTGGTGTTGGCTGGAATAGGGGTCATTTTTCTTCTTAGTAGCAAGACTAGTGCTGTGTTTGGGATTCAATATGGGAATTGGTATGAGAAGAATGTTGATAAAATACTGATGAGTTTAGCTGTTGCTGGGAAATTGAGGACTTTTCAACTTCCCGTATCTTGCTAGCGAGCAGGTGCACTGGAAGCTGAGAGGGAGCATAGCCAGAGCAATGGACCAAAAATGGCCAATGGAATATTCCATATACTGTATCATGCTTCGTACATAGATGAGGGTAGGCTGAGATGAGGCTCGATTGGGATTTGGGGATTTTCTCTCCTCTGAGATCGCTGTGCATTTGTCAGCAGATGGCGAGCAATTGCGTTGTGCATCATTTGTTTGTATATTCTAACATTACTATTATTATCATTATAGTTTTAAATTTTATTTTATTTCAGTTATTAAATTGCTTTTATCTCAACCTATGAGTTTTCTTACCTTCTCCCCTCCAATTCTCTCCCCCATCCCTGGGGCAGGAGGAGGGTGAGCGAGCAGCTGCATGGTGTTTGCTTGCCAGCTGAGTTCAAACCATGACACTATCTCATTCTAAAGGAAGGACTGACAACATGCTCTGGGGGAAGGAGACATTAACCCAGTTCTTTTGCTATTTCCCCTCTCCCTCTTTCTTTTTTTCAAAGCAATGATATAGTGAGGTCATATGTTTCTCCATAGCATTCCTCTCATTTGCACCATTTTATTAAATTCTTTTAATGAGCTGTGCAATCTCATGTTAATTAAGGAGGGCTTAATAGACAATCACATCTCCATTAGCTTCACCCTGTGTTACTCTTGGAGGGTGTGTCATGCACAGGGAGGACTTAACAGGAAGGAGCTGAGTGAGGGAAAACAAGCTCCAGGAGGTAAATGGTCCTGTGTATCTGTAGGAAACAGAAGTGTTTGAGGACTTTTGTTTCTGTTGCATAATCATGATCCTTAGTATGTGGATTTTGCCTTTTTAATATTATTTTTCCTTTCCTGTTTTTAGCTTTGTTGGGAGACAATGTTGGCAGTACATGTTGGAAGGCCATGGGCTGCAGAGGATGCTTCTGGAGCGAGAGGTATTGATTGCTGCAGCAGTGCTTTTGGGGTTGTGATGGTTGAGGGGAAAAAAAGGAGCCTCCTAATGGGATCTGCAGGGAGTGTTACATACTCCTGCACAAAGATGAGCACCCCTTTTCATAGTAAGATAAAAGTTGCAGACTGTGGGATCAGGGAACGATGTGCAGAGCAACACATGGAGGTGTTATATAGAGCTTTGAACCAGGCAGGCCGGGTCTGGACCTGGCCAGCTGGGAAATGCAGGCAGAGTTGGTATGCAGACCTTGTGCCAGACTACTGATGTGTCCTGTAACACCTTGGCTCTAACACACTTCTTGAGAGCATGCTTAGTATTTCACTAAAAGCTTTGAAAAGGTGAAACTGCAGTAAGAATGGAAGGAGTTGCCTACTGTCTGGGGCTGGTGAGCAGACGTGCTCTGAGCTAGTCAGTGTGTTTATAAGAGCTGGTCTTACACTGCTTGAATTTTCCCAGTGTTGTTGGATCTAGTAGTTTTATTAACTGCTTTGCTAATACTGTATTATAAATCCATTCATTGATTTGGTTCTGGCTTAAAATCTTGCTGTGCATCATAACTGATTAGCCCCTTTAAACCCCAAAATATTTATATTAATCCAGCTGAAAATCATGAACCATCAAGATCTTAAGAGTTGAGAGACTTCTGAATTATCCTGTTAGGTTAGATGAAACTTATTAGAAGTAGGAGTACAGGGAACCATAACTACACACAGATAATTATCTCTAGAGATTTTAATTAATTTCTGCCTGCTAAAAATCACTTGACTTTGGACTTAAAGATGAACTTCCCTTTCATTTGTTACAACACCATATATTCTGCAGCATTAGCACTAATGCAATAGATACAGGGTTGGGGTTTTTTTAGCATATACTCTAAGAGGTGATTTAATTTTGAAGCTTCTGCTGACTCCAAACGTAACGATTCTGGGGAGAAAAATCTCTCAAGTTGGGTTACTGCATCTTACCAAGTAATACAGAAGCTACAAGTCACAGCCCTGTAAGCCCTTAGTCTGCAGTTCTTTTGAAGCATGCTTTTTTTATGTCTGAGTCATCTGGCTAACAAGTACACTTGGTCATGGGAGTTATTCAAGATTCATTTGTTAAGTTGACTTAGAATGACCCTGGTATTGCTGAAATTTCTGTGTTGATTTGAAACCCCATTCCTTATCCTGGCTGAACTCCCAGCTAAACCCAGAGCCTCCTTCGTGGTCATGGCTTGCTGGTGTGTGTCACTCTGGGGAGGCCGAAGGAGATTATTCTTTATTTTTCAAATGGAGCTGGGGAACCTCTGTTAGCTGGAAGAGGCTCTGGCTAGGACACCATCTCCAGATGGTCCAGAGATGGCTCCTGACTGTGTGAAATGGCGGTAAGTGAAGACAAATGACTCTGGGAAGGGAGATGCTGAGCTTTGTGTGCTTTCATAACGTGGCTTTTGTGACTGAAAACAGCGTTCTGATGTCCTGAAGAATGCCTACCCAGGGTAAACTGAGCATGGCTGGGTATTGCCAGGCTTGCCTTCTGAACGAGTTGTTCTGGAAAATCAATGTGGTCTAGACAGGATGTGGTCTCACCATTTTCCTGACACTCTGGTGGGTTTTTACCTTAAGGCCTTATTTCCTGATCCCAGCATCACTCCCTGTGGGGTCTTTTGAAGAGCAGCTGTCATCTTGGTCTACTTTATGCCCAGTCACAAGGGAGAAGCAGATGGAAGCTTTGGGCTACTTCCCTTTTTAGATTTAGTACATTAAGGAAATAATGGCTTCTGTAGCCCAGGGTGGCTTCTAGCCAGGCCAGAGGCCAAAATATTTGTTTCTACCATATGTGACTCAAGTGCTAAGCTTTAAAACACACCCAACAGCTCAAAGTTTGGGTACAGAAAGAGTTTGTTGTCTATACTCTGTGAGAGAGGGTGTAGTGAGATGCTCAGCTGAAGGCAGGAGCTGTGTGTAAGAGGAGTGGTGGAGAGCTGGCTGCTGCCGGGGTCTCTTAGCTGGTCTCTCCGGGTACTCCATAGGGAACCTTGGCAAACCTGGGCAGCACTTCAGTCCATCTCTTCTATTTAGGTCCAAGTGTGTTAAACCCAAACCCTTTCTAATCTTCTTAATTTGTTTTGCTGAAGTTACCAGTTATCCTTGTGGTCCTAATTGTAATAGCTATTTTTTATTTTTTTTTTTTAAACAGAGGAAGGGGGAGATAGTTTGTTTATTTGCACATTCATTTTGACTTCCCCAAAGTATTACTGAAGGCAACATTTTCCCAAGACAGGGAAAGAAAAGTTAGAAATATAGAACTATCACTAGAGTTCAGCTGAAGTGCTTGTACTTAAAATAGTCCTGTCCTAAACAGACTCTGGAAATTAGTCCCATGCTCCTGCAGGCCGTTTCAAATCATTACACTTGCAGCTTTAATTTAGAACTGCAGGTACTTTTTTTCATCTCTCAATTGCTGCAAAGCCTTTTCTAAGGCAATTCCTGAAGCTTCTGGAGAGTCCAAATTGATCCCAGACACAGAGCAGTCTCGAAATCCTTGACAAGGGCCCCTGCCAGCTGCTGCTCTTGAAATGGCCAGGGCGGCCATCTAGCACTTTTAAGCCTACAAATGTCAAATATCCAGAAAGAAAACAATCGGGAGAAGACTGCTAACTCTTCCCAGCTGTATCTGTCAGTTGAATGAAAAATGACCTTTCCCTGCATGTCTGAGCTGCCACGGTCACCGTCAGTGTGCTTGGACTCCCTGCTCTCCTGACTCTTCTGTCTCTCGACTGTCCCAGCAGAGCTGCCTGCTCCTCTTCCTAAATTCTTCTCCCCTCGTAAGGGAAGAGTAAGGAGCCAAGTAGACAAGGGATTCAATTTTAATGCTTCCTGATGCCATAGGATTTCCCTAGCTCCAGCTCGGCTGTTTGCGTCCTGCCTGCGCTGTGAAGTGCCTGAATTTGAGGCTCTCTCACATTAGGTGGTGCTAAAGTCTAACAAATGCAGGCAAAGCGATTCCTGGGGCCGTTACCCATCCCACCCGCGGCACTTGGACAGGCTCTGCTCTCACCTTCCCGTCGGTGCTGTCCTGCAGCAGCGACAGCCACTTCACAGCATTGCCACTTAACACTTAAACTTGCCATCGAATAATTCTAGATAAGAGGTTTCCTTACTACTTATTTTTTTCTAAAGGCATAGCCAGTATTACCAAACTTAGGAACTTACATTTAGTGTCTTGGGACTTTCCTACTTTTAGGGCTGCTCCCAGAGTGGAAATAGTTGGGGTAGGGGATGTCATCTCCAACCTGCCAGAGCCTGACAACTCTCTCCTCTTTGTGAAGAAGGTCCTTCTGGCTGGTTTGTGTACTCAGCTCTCACTAATTGCAACTACGATTTGACCTTGAACTCAAGCCTCAGTCAGACAATGTTGTTCTAAACCAGGTACAAAGTTGAGGGGTCAGTATTACAGATAGCTCCTATAATTTCTAAAGTAATGTGCAATTAGGACCTTCATTTACCTCCTTTAGTCACAACAAGGGTGAAAATGTAGATTCAGCTCTTAGCTCAAAATTTGAAATGGATGTGGGGTGAAACCTTATTTAATGAACAGGAATATGAAGATGTTGGAGTTGTTGGCATAGGGGATCCTAGTTAAAGAAGCTGACACTGAAATTTACAACTGTCATTGAGAAAACTACCTTGTATTGACAGCTCCAATAATTCTACTTAGCTGTCAGAGAAGATACCGGATTATGATGGGAACAGGAACCTCTCAGGAGCTGCCTTGCTCTTCCAAGTCACTGCTCTACTGCTGTTCTCAGAAGCACTGAATGGGATCTGAAGGCAACAGGTCCCTCTTCAGGCCAAACGCCTCTCTCTCCTTGCTTTAAACTTCTCCCAAACATTTGAATAAAGCACCATTCTGCATGCAACAGATGGGTAGGAAACTTGGGTGAGGGCTCCCTTACTAAGGGTTACCTGCTTGAACTCTGCAAGCTACAGCTCAGTTGCCTCTGAGAGGCAAGACAATGGTGAATCTGCAGTTGGGTGCCCGGTAGAGCCGGAGACCAATCTGCAGAGCACAAGGAGAGGAAGATACCCACGGCCTTCCCTGCAAGCTGCTGAGCACAATTTTTTCATGTTCTGCTCACACCTCCAGGCTGCATGAGAGGCAGTGGGATGCAGTGAAGGCTGGAATGGAGTATATGACACTTGCAGCCACCTCTCAGAGTTTGCTCTTAAAACATTTAATAATCACAGAAGGGTTACTTTGACCTCTATTGCATGGATGACGCTTTGAGTTAGGAGATCAGGACCTTACAGGATAAGCATGGACAGCATTAGAAATGAAGGCATATAAAATAGCTGAAGAGATGCTTTGGAACAAGCTGCCAAATAATAATCACAGAGAAAATAAATGAGACCTATAGTACAGACTTTTGTTTCTTAAGGCAAGCAACCTCTCTTGGACTTTTTTCCTCTCTGAGAACAAAAGGCAGAATCAATAAGCCAGTCAATGAGACTACTGGAAACCACTTTGAAGTTTGTGATGAAAGAGAATTTTCCTTCCTGTTTGAATTGCAGATTCCTTAGCACAAAACACGGCTGGTTCACTTCCACCTCAGCAAATCCAGCTGAGGCGTCTAAGCTCCCATCTCACCCTGCTGCCCAGCCCTCTGGAGCACAGCTCCACTGAGTGGGTTCAATCAGCTGTAGTCTGTCCCGCTTTTCAAAGTAGGAGCTGTGTCTTTTGTTTCACCATCACAGCTCTTGCACAATTTTGCTGTGGCCATTTTAAAGGCTTTATGTGTTGGGGGCGGGTGGTGTTCTTCGAGCAGTCTTAAGCTCTTTAGCCTTTTGGGTTTTGCTTTTAGTTTGTGTACATGAGTCAAGAGAGGTTCAATAGCATTATAATCATTAGTGGTAAAATAAATGTTATATTCCATGTAAATTAAACAGTTAGTGAACTATTGGTTAGGACATGGCGGAGGGGAAAGTGCCTGATTTCTAAATATGAACAAGTCTAAGTGCTATGAACCATATCAGACTTATTTTAAAATATATAACAGGATGAAGTTTGATCTCTTTTGACACTCTAGCTCATACGTAGAGGGTGGTGACACTTTGATTCTGGCAGCAGGGGATATTTGCTCACTACTTGGCTCCTGCTTGAGATGCTCAGAGCATGGAAGAACAATGGTTACGATGCTCACACTGCCTGGCAAGGTGATCAAGTTTTGTCGCTTATACTGTACAGAACTTGAGCAGGATCTTGGTGCTCATCTGGAGGACTTCGGGCAGCTCCAATGACCGCTAAATTCGAGGTATTGCTTCCTGGCCTCCTGCTGAACAGGGGAGCTGCCTTCCACTGAGAGCCACCTGCAAGCTGCCTCGGCCAGGATGTGTTGTTATATTACTCTCCACTTAGTGTCCTCACTTGCTTGATTTTTGGATCAGCTAGAAAAACGGAGGGCTCTTGTTTCAGGAAGAACAGAGGCTAAAAAGCAAGAAGACCTTGGAAGTCTGATTAATTCCTCTCTAGGAATTAATCTGCAAAATTAAGCCCTCTCTAGGCTCTGACTGAGCACCGTGGGATTGGCAGCATCTTTCTGATGCCTGTTGGGTTTGAATGGCTTCAGGGCCCTCACTTTGTAGGCATTGTTATCCATGTTCAGGGACTTGGCTTAGTGCCTGTGGAGCGTGGCAAACTCTAACATGCAGGGCCTGATACAGAGCTGAAAATCCCTGGGAATTCCTTCCTGATCCAAAAAGCACAGCTGTCCCGTTGTGGATAAGAAAGTGCAAATGCTTCCAATCCATATCTGCTAATGAGTCACTGGATGGACTGTATTAGTCTCGATTTGGGTCCTGATTCTGTAAAACATGAGTGCATGCTTCATGCCGAAGGCAATTTCTCCCTCGCGTGTTTACTGGTAACTAAATGGTCAACTGGGAAACCTCAGGTAGATCCATGTTTATTTTGGACTAAAGGAGAGCTGCTTATCTGGTTTGTTTGTTGTTTTTTTTTTTCAACTGTCCCTGTTAAGCTAATAATAGTGTATCTCTCTTTAAACTTCACCCATCTTACCCCATGTCTAAAGCTGGAAAGAATGAGGTCTATAACCACCAGCTCATGTATTACCGTCGCCTGCGTGTCACAGGCCATTTAATACCATGTGGAATTGCAGAGGAATCTCTTCACACTTCCCCTTTGCCACGGGTCTCTTTGTAATGAAAATTAATTTAATAAAAGTAATGAATTAATTCATTACTAATTTGATAACTCCAGTATGATAACTATTGCTCACCTTAAAGAAGAGCCTTTGCAGCATTTATATTGTGCAAACAGGGACAGTACAGAGCGATGTACCTGCTCCAAAAGTTTTCACCAGCTTCGACAGAGAGGGGATTGAACCATGTCGAGGATCAGGCCTGGGCTTTGGCACTCTGATTGTTTGAGGAATCTTTCTTTTCTGTCCTTGGCACTGTGGAGTGCTGGAAGCTTTACTTCTGTAGCAGATGGAAGACAAAAACCTATTTCAAAACCAAAGTCACAAAGGAACAACGTTGTATTTCAGATGATGCTAATTTTACCAATTTTCCATATTTTAAGGTTGAAAACTCTGGGTTTTTTTTCAGATCTTACACAAAGGCATCTTGTCTCCTCACAAATGCACAAATGGGAGAAAATATATCCCTTTCAGCAGGGACTTGTTCCAATGATAAAAACTGACTTTTGTTTAGACTACTTTGCCGTACTTCTTTTGTGAAACTTTTCTGCCTTAAGTTTGTAGCAAATGGCTCAAATATTGCCATTCCCCAGTAGGCTAAACTCCAGAGGGATAACATTTTCTGTTAATGGGGAATATTTGAACACATTGATTCACGAGTTGGACTTTAACCCAGTAATTCCACCAACAACTTATTAGTGTAGTAAGAGGATTACCTTCTCCAGTTCCCATTCCTCTTCCCCAAATTCAATACTCATCAGTCTAAAGTCTTCTAATTATTTTATAGGGTTTCCGACCTTTGTCCAATCGAGTACTAACTTGTACAGTTGTATCTGACAACATTTTAAGTCTATTTAAATCCAGCTTAATTTGATCTTTCTTCTTTGCTATATAATTCTTGATTCCTTGTTTGTACAGCCAGATCTTGGGACACGAGCCTCTAACCTGATCCTTTTTCTTAGGAATTGTTAGGATCCAGCTTGTGGCTATTGGGAGCTGGTGGCAGAGCTGCTTTTGTGTGCAAGATCAGAACCAGAGCTGAAAAAAACAGAAGGATTTCTTTCTCCAGAGCTTAGTCTGAGAGCAGTTGAAGGCCTGAGCTGCCACTGGTGTATTAGGTGTGAAATGCTGCCTTTAACGAGGTGAATCTCTGGCAGCAGAGCCTGGTACCAGCAATAGGACTGTGTCAATGCGCCAGTTTTCAGTGTACTGTAAATCACACTGCACTTCTGTATAGAAAAGAAAACCCACTGACAGAACTGATTCTATTTGGGTGAGTTGTTATGAAGGAATATTGCTATTTCAGAAATAACTGTTATTGGTTTTGATCTGATGTGGAATACAATAAAGCCTAAACTGAATTATGCAGGGTAACTATAATTATTTCAAAAGCTCAGCATGGAAAAATTTGTAACAGCTCATGTGCTCACATCAGGGATCTTTTCAATTTTCCCCTCATAAACAGTTGTTCATTCATTGCTGACTGCAATGATCTTTTAATCAAGAAAACAGAGTGGATGTTTTACTCCAGCTGCTAATAGGAGCTGGGGGAAAGGGTGAGATTAATTTCACAAGCTCAATTTGGGAACTGAATTTCTTCAAGGTAGTAATACCTGCTAAATAGAAAGAAGTGGCTTTAAAGCTTCTTTAAAAGGAAAGACGGTGTCAAATTTAGCCTTTAAGCAGCATGTTGCAAGTGCACTCCGATCCTAGGAGCAGCAGTGGGAAGATCTGTGCCACAGGCACAGCTTTCCAAGGGCAGCTTTCCCCATTGCTGTCCTGTGGCAGCAATGAGCAGGAGCTCTGGTTTGCTTAGCCAGCAACGAATTATAAATCACTCCGTGAATGAGCCAGCACACAACAGAACAGCTGGAAGCAAGGATCTTCCCTTCTGTCCTCCTTGCTGCTCAAAGTAGCTCATGCAGTGCTTGCTTACTCTTCAGTGTCCAAGCCCAGCATCCTACTGCCTGCCTTAAAGGCTGGTGTTATTTGACAACAAAAGGTGTGAAGATGCTGCGGCCAGCTTCCCAGGCTGGTAGATGCAGGGAGAGGGCAACATAACAAGTCTCTTCTGTGTTCTGAAAGTCCCATATACCTTGCAGTTTACTCACCACCCCAGTTGTCTGGAAAGCACCTTTCATTATTTTCCCACTCTTGATGTGAAAAAGGGGAGATGACAGCTAGGAGGATTTCTTTAGATATTGTTGTCATTGACTTTTGTTTGGTTTCCCCCCTAAGTGTTAGGGAGTTATCTAGTGAGAACATAAGAATTCTTGATGAAACCTATTTTGAGGGTTTCCCCCCAAAAAGAGACACACACACACACACGTTTCCAACAGAAAATGGTACTTCTGGAGGAAAGAAACCTAGCTTTTCTGACCACTGTTTGATCAGCTCCAGAGATATGACAAATCCTTCAGGTTCTCATTGTGTTCTGATGGTATCTCAGCATCATTTTAACTAATGGTACAAGCAATAGCACTTGCATTGCAGAGTGCCTTGAGGAAGCACTTCTCTGGGCATCACCAGTGCCAAGGGAGCGTTCAGCTTCAGGCTGTTGCATGGCTTAGTGGCCTGCTGTCGCTGGGCTGGCTCGTGCCTGCTTTGGCTCTCCTGCTGACCGGTTTGGATCCATGCTTCCTGATGGGGAAACTGCTCTGAGAGCAGGATGCCAGTTAGACTTCTCAGATGACCCAGCTGAGGAGGTGAGCAAAGGAGAGTTTACTCCACAGACCTTGCAATTAGTTTCAGAGACGAAGTTTGGGAACACGTGAAGGAGCCACCCAACCTGTGAGAATCTAGACTCGTCTCAGACTCATGCGAATAGGCAGGTATGGAGCAGGAGCAAAGGGTAGGACCCTCACAAGGGTCACAAATGTTTCTTTTGCAATCAGAAGGTATGAATAAGTAGTCTGTACTGAAATGGGACCCTCTGCTAAGTGTTTTTGTACTCTAGTGAGCAGAGGGAAAAGCGCGTCAAAGATGTATTTTTTAGCAGTGAAGTGGCACTGCTAAGTTACGTACACTTTAGGAGCTTTCCCATCTGTACAGAGGGGTATGGCTAAGATGCTTTAGCTTTTCCAGACACAGGTGCAGTGACTCCAGGTATCAAAGGTGCCACTGAGAGCCTTTTCTCCTCCCTGCCCCAGTAAGATCTTGGTGTCTTCACTGAAAGCCTTGCATAGCTGCAGAATTCGTGTTGAGGACAGATACTGTTATAACAATAAAAAGCAAATGAGAAATCCCTGGTTAGGTGTGTCATTACTACCTGTTTTCCCAGCTTGCTATCCAGACAGATTTGGTTTCAAAGGGTTATTTTTCCATTGTCTCTTCTGGAATGCTAATAGGGATGGGGATGCGTCAACCTATTCAAAGTGATCTCTTGACACTTCTCATTCATTTGTAAATTGAGATTATTCCATAATGATAAAATGGTTGGATTTGTTATACAGAATCAAGCATCTTTGATATGACATCGTTCACCCTACCCAGTATCTTCTACATTGAGGGAGTATAAATTGACCTCTGCCATGGTCATATTTTCCTTATCTTTTTAGGAGCATGGAAACCGGCAAGTAAATCTTCTACAGAAGCTCTCAGCATAAAAATTAAACTGAAATATTTAATTCCCATGGAAACAGCTTATCATGGAGGGAGGATTTCCCCCAAAATCAGATTGTGAGCTTCCAAGAGCACATCCTAGAAATGGTGATTTCACATCAAAGCTGAAAAAAATGAGTGGGAGGAAGAGAGAGGAGATTTTGGGGAGGAGGGGGAACCCAACGGCTGGTGTTCACCAAGTCTGTGCAGCTACAGCCTCTGAGATCTAACTCTTGTGGCTTTAGTGTACATGTGAGCACTCCAAGCAGAAGTGCCATTGTTAGGTATTTAATCTGAAAGCAAAGAGGATAGTTTTTCTTCCTTTCAAATCTAAATCCCTTGTTAGCTTAATTTCTTGAGAGGAACACAATTATGTGTTTTTCCCCCAATGCAATTGAGAGTCAGGCTGGTTTTTTTCTTCGCTCCCAAAGAAACGTCAAGATAGAAAGGAATGCTTAGATTTATTTGTAGCTTTTTTCTGATCACTGAAGTGCACGTGATGTGTCAACTCCTTAAATCCCTTTATTCCATACCTAAGTCTTCCAAGTACTTTATTTTAAGCCTGCTCTGTCACTTTTTGCTTTCCTCAGAGGTTTTTCTTTTAATGATGACATTTTAAAACTCCACACCTGCATACCATCACACATCAAGACCATCTTTTCTTAAATCTTAGATTTCCCACCTTGTTAGTGGATCTCTACTTGTAGACAATGATGCAATGCACTCGACTGCTTACACCATCCTCCGGTGACATAAGGAAGGAGAATCATGAATAGCCCAGATCACTTTCCACAAACCCTGGGTAAAGTAGGTTCCCCTGCCCCTGTGACCTAGAAGTGACTGAAGTGATTTTCTTCCTACTTTGTTATATTTCCTCAAATGTCTTGAGTCATGACACTTGGACTTCTCTTTTCTGTGATTTCTCTGCTTGAGAAATAGCACTCACGTTCTCAAGTCATGTAACTGCTCGTGATCTTTGAACAGCTGAGGGAGGATGGAGGGGTCCCAGCTAGCAGCCCGCTTCAGAGCCCTTTCTTCATAGGCTTGCTGCTTTGGATCTTGGCTGGTCTGAGTGAAACATGACATTACTTGACAGCTGTTTTTTAAGTGAGCTGGCAACTTCTGTTTTCTAAAGGAGCATGGCTGATGTGGGATACTGGTAATTTTGGTGACACAGAAAAGGGGCCAGGGATTGAATTAGCATGCGTGAATTACTGGAGCATGCTGAAGCATCTTTTTAGATCAAATTAACTCCTCGTCAGTGCAAACAACCCCCATGGGCTCAAATGCTTTGGCTTATTCCTTGGAATAATAATTCTATGAATCTGGACTGTTGCAGAAATCAAAAGATTATATCCTTGGATACCAAGACCTGTGAAAGCAACATCCTGTATCCAAATAGATTTCAGGGTGGCAACATGCTGACGGCGAGGTGGAGCCTCTACACTGCAAACAGCTTTGCACGCACCCATGCAGCTATTCAAGCAGAGGTCCTTAGAGCGTTAGAAGCCTTCATCAGGAGACTTCCACTGAAGGCCTGGGACCCTCAGCTTTGCTTCTTCAAAACAGGTATTATTTTTCAAAATGTTTGGCCTCCCGTAAACATCACCCAGTCCTGGAGAGTGGGGGGATGAAGGGAGAAGGGCACTTCTCAGATAGTATATCATCGACTTCTTTCTGAAGGGCAGCAGTTCACTTTTGCTAGCACTTGGCAGCAAGAAGAAACATTAGCAGAATTCAAGCAGCACCCCCATACATAAGGTCTCCATGCGGTGCACGGATGCTGGGCCAGCAGTGACTCTTCAGGCTGAAATCGTTAGTCTGTCTTTGAAACTGTCCCGAACTCAACTCCTCTTCAGGAAGCACCAAAAAAGGAGCAAACGTACCAACCATTTAATGACTTTCCATTTCAAGACAGTCCTTTTTTGAGTAAGGAGTGTAAGTTTGTCTGTGACCTGCTCTAATGCCTGGCAGATTCACCAAGCTGTGAACAGGTTGTCTCCTTCTAAAAATTGCTGTGCTTGAAGGTTTTCCACCTCTGTGCTTTAGCGGTTTGCCACCTCTAAAACCGTGGGGCAAAGAGCCTTTGTTTTCCATTTCCCGCATGTGAAATAAGACAACAGCTCCTCCGAGGCTTGATTTACTGATGTTTGTAAAGGTCGTGGTACTTTCTGCTTGGGGATTTCAAAGGGCTGAGCTTCTGTCTAGTGTAAGTACCCTGACTTCAGCAAAGCTATGAACTAGATTAATATCTCCATCTTGTGCTAGTAACTCCTAACTAATCTTATTAAATCCTTTCCAGACCCAGATCAATACCTGAAATGCACTATGTCCTGTAATTAATCTGATGAGCCATGCTATCCATGTTTACAAGTCTCTTTGAATTTTTCTTTAGAGTTTTTTTATTTTAAAATTAAACTGGTTTAGCAGAAGCAGGGTCATGATCTCTGTTTCTCGGTAGCTTTTTCATGCCCTCATTACGTATTCTGTACAGAGTGCACAAGTAATTCAATGATCTTGCCCTTGTGACTAGAGTTGGATACCAGGGTCTTAAAGACCCTGCAAGGGGCAGGTCTGACATCTTGATGGCTCCTGTGTGAAAGGCATCAGTCAGACCAGCCTGACAGATACATGGGTTTGTCCCTCAGAGCCATAAACGTGTGATGAGGTGTGTGGACCTGCATGAGTTAGAGCAGCATCATGTCAACACTCCAGGCTCATAAAGTCCTGTGTCTTCATCAATGCTTGCTCTGCATCAGCTCTTCAGGGTAGGGTCTACCTCTTGATGAAGACAGTTTTGACACCTGGCTTTTCTGGAGAGAGTTCATCACTGAGGAAGAACTACAGTGCTGCTACTTGGTGAGGGCAAGAGGACTCTGTCCTTTAGCTTTATATGGCCTCCAGAAAAACAGGCATGTGATCTTAGTCCATTAATAGTATAGATGACAGCAAGACTTGGAAGTAAGCTGTAGGAGCAGAAGGAATTAATGGAATAATATGACAACTCAATTTTGTTGCCATTGACCAGCAGTCACGTAGCTCAGAGGTGTGAGGGTGCAGCAGGCTGTAATTAATGCGCTGCAGTTGTCTCTGGGTTCTAAACCACAGCTGGCTGGTCTAGAATTGGCAACAGCTCCCGGTCTGAGCAGGAGGATGGATTACAGACCTCCACAGGTCCCTT
Organism: Baryphthengus martii; assembly: GCA_013396935.1. Lineage (NCBI taxonomy): Eukaryota > Metazoa > Chordata > Aves > Coraciiformes > Momotidae > Baryphthengus > Baryphthengus martii. The sequence goes on from VWZK01019620.1 coordinate 659,831, forward strand.
CCAACGTGCCTTTCCAGAAGTCTGTGACCCTGCCCAGGGGTTCTGTTATGTTGCACAGTGCACAAACGTTCATACCCTGGTGTCACAGAAAGGGATGCAAGGATGGTGAGAGGATACTGGATATATGCAGAGGGAATTATCAGAGATCTGGAAACAGTATCGCAGTGTTGCTTTCGTTTTCTTCGCCGGTGTTTAGTGTGCTGCTTTGGAAGGAACTCAGCTAATTGAAGGCATCAAGAAGGAGGTGCTGGAGAGGTTTATGGCAACAGGGACAAGAGCAGGGCTGAGCCAAAACACTGAAATACTGTGCAGAGAGCAAAGCGGTCTGTACCAACTGAGGACATTATCTAATTTCTAGAGTTTTCCATGGAAATCTGAGATTTTTCCCATTTAAAAAGTGGAAATCACAAATATTTTTTGGTTCTTAGATTTAAGTTTTTTTTCCATGAGACACAAAGAATATTGCACAGCTCAAAATGCAGTACTTGGAATCGGTGAAAAAGCTTTGTTCACCACTTGGCCAGTGCTGGAGTTGCTAAATGTGGTCAAAGGTCCTGTGAAGAGATTAAGCCCCTTTTATTATGTGAAGCTCATACGGTCATGGAGAAATGAGGAGAGAAATGGGCCCTTGTGTCCCTTCTGTAGAGACTGAAAGTCCGTATCAGCTGTTCATCTAATGATTCTGGTTTGGCACAGGCCTGGACTGCTCTTGTGCCCAGTTCAGTCTGGCAGCTGGTACGTGTGCTAGCTTGGATGCAGAGGCTGTTTAAGAACATCTTCCTTAGCTCTGAGGGCATTCTCGTGCCTCACTGTTCCTCTTGCATAAGGTGGAAGGCCTGATCACTCAGCTTGTGTAAATCACCCCACAGCTAAGGCACTTCTGTATTACAATTTTAGCCTGAGTCTGAGACCCAGCTTTAACCTGGAGAGCTCACTTGACTGGCCAGAACAGTCTAGCCTACCAGGAACATGGCAGGCTCAGCACTACAAAGAGCTGCTCAGCTGGGCTGCTGCTGCATGAGATGTGAGGATGAGAAGCCCTTTTCAGCTGGGACCTGAGGCTCAGCTTGGCCACATGTGTGGGTTTCACTACCAGGGTCACACAAGTATCCTCCTTCCTGCAACGGTATTTTAGGAGAGTGCTCTGCATAGTTCGAATACCCTTGTGTGGGGTGGGGGAAAGGGAGCAGTTCCTGGTCTCCTCTTGCCCTTCCTTCTCATGGGAATTAAACATGAGAGCTAAGTGCTTGCTTTTCTGAAGCTATTATTGGCAACCAATGCAAAATGTCCCTTTTCATGACAAGTAAATGACCTGCTAAGTACAGGCTATAAAAATTCAGGTCATGTTTTCTGTTTCATTAATATGCTGCCTGACAAAGCCTTTGGCTGCTGGGGCTCTCTGTTGGGGAATGGGAGTTAGAAAGCCCTTAAGGATTTCTCACTGTCATTATGAGATAGAAAGGCAAACAGGCTTCTAAAGGAAGGAACACTCCCAAAAGACAGGCTGCCTTTGTGTCCTGATCTCATGAGCAGCCACAGGAGGAGGGAAGTAATGCCATTTACACACACAGTCCCAGTAGTGTGGGGCTCAAATGCTTTTATGTTTCATTAATAACCCAGCCCGATTGTCACAGAAGTCAATAGAAAGGCTTTCCTTGATTGCAACAGGCAGTGGACCAAAAATGTTACTCAGCCACAGAAACGCTGGTAAAGTTGGTACGGAGGCGGAGAAGAGAGAGAATCCAAGGGAGAATATCTCTCAAATGCTTTTCTACAAAAATCATAGAATTATTTAGGTTGGAAAAAGACCTTTAAGCTTGAGCACAACCGTTAAGCTGACACTGCCAAGCCCACCACTAAACCATGTCCCTCAGCGCTACATCGACACATCTTTTAAATATCTCCAGGGATGGGGACTCAACCACTGCCCTGGGCAGCCCAACACATTTGGTGAAGAAATTTTTCCTAATATCCAACCTAAACCTTTCCTGGCACAACTTAAGGCCATTTCCCCTTGTCGCTCGCTAGTTACTTGGGAGAAGAGACCAACGCCCACCTCACTGCAACCTCCTTTCAGGCAGATGTAGAGAGTGATAAGGTCTCCTCTCAGCCTTCTTTTCTCCAAGCTAAGCACCAGTTCCCTCTGTCTCTCCTCATAAGACTTGCTCCCTGGACTCTTCACCAGCTTCATTGCTACTGTGGCCTTGGGGCCAGTAGCATCAAGAATTTACTGGAGATGGTTGTTCTTTCCATATACAACTGTCTTCCAGAAATCAGAAAAGTGTGTCCCTCCAGGGGACAGACAAGGTGGGTTCACAGAGTGCATCACTTCTAGGTTTAGCTACAGGGCTTTCAGTAAAGGATGTAGGGAGAATGGACCTTTGTTCACGTGCTTGGCTAAGGCTGGATTAATGTAAAGCTGGATTCTGGATGCAAAACCTTTTCTCTCTGTAGGGAGTTTGGGCTTGATGGCATTTGAAGAGCATTAGCTTTTGCTCTTGGCAATGTTGAGTAGGATGCATCCCACGTTCTGGACTGTGTTCTCTGGGCTGGCAGGGAGGTAACTGATGTGCTAGCAGTGAGATGGTGCTGCCCTGCCTAGGGCTGAGCTTTGGCTTTCCAGCTCCAGATCAGCTCCTATTCCTTTCGCGTCTCCTGCTTCCTCAGCTATAAGCTGATAAAGTGAGTTTCAGATGGAGAGTGCAGAGGATGAGAGCAGCGAGATCTGAAATGGCACCTGACAGGTCAGTGCCATGTGGGGGGTTATAAATATTTCCACAAGCCAGTGAGCATTTCCAGGTTTAGCACCCAGGCGTCCTGCTGAACCACTTCTTGCCAGAGGTGGGTTTTAGGGACCAGGCTGCTTTGTGCCATCCTCTGTCTTGTTCTCTATCGTGTACCTTGTTCTCTACAGTGCTCTTGCCCAGAATGCCAGTGCTCTGGAGCAGCACCACCAGCCTTGTTCCAGGGATACTCGGCCTGCAAAGAATGCATTGATTCATAGCTTATTTTTAAAGTCAGCAGGAATTGCTATGCTGATCTGCTCTGACCTCAAGCATGCAGTGGGCTCAGGAGTATTTATAGCTCTGTTTACAGCATTCTGCCCTGTATACAAGCCAATAAGGCCAAGAGCAGGGTCCCTGCCCCGGTGTAGGTCCGACAGCCACTACAAGCTCAACAGCTTTATTAAGGTACTGCCCTCAGTAAATGGCAGGGCAGACTAGCCCTGCAGATTCCAGAGCCCGTTGGCAGAGATTTGGCCACACGCAGGACTTGCTGCTCGTACATCTGTGGCCTGTCTGCAGGGCACGCAGAAATAAGCTCCAGGTGCAAAGACAGAGATCTGGAAAATCCTGAGTCTGTGCTTTGGTGTTTCTTAGTCTCCATGCTGAGCTTGTCTGGCACCTCCTCTTGGGGGATCATTTCTCCTATGTTCTTACTACATTGAAGCAGCCTAAAAGATGCATAAGGTCACTGGATAAGATGATTGAAATGAGCCTAGGGAATAATAAGTAACTTGTGGGCAAGTGGTGGAGAAGAGCAGGACAGAACCACCACCAACTGCCGCTGCTACAGCTCTTCTGGTACAGTCTTTCTTGGTGTGTGTTCCCTGCTTTGTATTTGAAGTTGCAGGCTAAGATGCAGCGTGCTCCAGAGCACCGTGGTGCTGCATCTCAGATGTGGTGAGGAACTAACTGACCTGCCCAAAGCTCAGGCTCTCCAAGAAGATAAGCTCTCGTACAAGTGGAACTGAGATCATTAAAGTTGAAACAATGCTGAAAGTTACCTCTCTCTCCGCTTGCCATGTCCTGTCCTCGTGGCTTGCAGCACGCAGCCGGTTTCCAGGACCCATGTCTTTCTCCTGTGCTTAATTCTGTTGCCTTAGCCTTTGACTTGTGGTGTGCCTCCAACCAGAAACTTGAGCATTGACTAAATACATTAACTAGATAGACGAGCCAGTTTTAATTCCTGTTTGATGTCAGATTACTGGAGGTTAGCACCGTGCAACCGCTTTTGGGCTGCCAGCGCAACGTAAGAGGCCCTTGTCATTCTCCGTCCAGTAAAGTGGCAATTACAATACTTCTTAGAATAAGATTTTGATAGGTAAATTTTGTTGCTGTTCTAATTGACGTGTGTCCCGTCAGGTTCGAATTCCCCCAAGAGCCTGCTTTTTTCACCAGACTGTATTTGTGAGTGAATGTGTAACTGACTGTAACATCGTACATCCCTCAGATGAAATCCCTAAGAGGGAAAGTAGTTGCCTTTTTACACGCAGACACGGTAAAATCATCTGGAGCTAATGCTTTAATAGTTAAGAGCATCAGTTATTAATATTTCTGCATGAAGGCAGCACAGCCACTGAGGCCCTTGCAACCGTGAATCTCACAATCTTGCTCTTGGGCAGAGTATACACAGTCATCTCTAATCTGTTCCATCTCTCCACAAGCAGCTCACACAGCAGTGTGAACAAATTACCTGGAAATGTCGTCATCGGGCTTCATCTGGCACTATCTCTCCTTCTGCCTGGGTCATTGATTTCCTCATCTCCTTGCATCATACATTACTTTGCAGCTCTCCGGTGCTGAAGCAGCTGCACTGTGCCTTCTCTGCTCAACGCCAGCAGCTTTCGGTCTCTGAAGTGTCCTTTACTGCTGCTCATATGAAGACCTCTTGAATGTGTCTCAAGTGGCCTCCCTGCCTGCTACATAACAGCAAGTGCTCTGCCAGCTTTTGTGTCACCACAAAGGAAGTTTAGAGCTGTTCTGCTTTCGGAAATTGGGTAAGATTTGGTCTCCTTCCTTCAATGACTCAGTGTGCTGGAGAAATGACTCCTGCCTTGTACAAGCGGCTATCGCAGAGCTCTCAGAGCTGTGCCAGCCTCTGCTAGCCACCAGCTGTCCTCCAGAGAGCCTCTCCACCAGCAAGGAGCTAGGGCTGCTCCATGCTCTGGTTTTATGCTTGCTAAACATAGTGCCCATTGATAAATATCATAAGTGCATGAAGGGCTCAAGAACCAACAGTTGTTGCAGAGTCATCATGGCTAATACAGCCTTTTCCTCTGCTCTTTTGCCCATGTCCCTCTGGTCTTTCAACATCACTCTTTGCATTTTGAGTAGGAATCTCTGTGCGCCAAGTTTGTACTCAGCTCTCATTGCAAGAGTGTCCAGGATCGGAGTTTAACGTGTAATTCAGCCCTGAGAAATGACTCCGTAAGAGATGGTCTTGTCTGTCTGGTGCTCTGGGCAGAGTTTATTCCCAGTCCTGGTCTGCTGCCGTCGTTTATAGGCAGGTACTGCTCGGATCCTGTATCAGACTTGTTTGCTGAGCTGAAGCCAGTGCAGGCAGCTAAGCTGCAAACTTTTGCCTGCTGTAGGTTTGCATGGCTGTTCCCAAGGATCTAATCTGGCCTAATCAGATTCAGCGATCTAAGTGGAAACTTGCTTTCCTTGCGTTTTGCTAGGAGTAACAAAGTCTCACCCTTACTCAACACTTACAAACTGAGTGCCTCTGACATGGAAATCAGTGCAAGATGGTGAGGCCTCAGATCTGAAGCCTTTAGTCCTAAATTAATGGTGACCTTAACGGGAATAATTACATTCAAAGGAAGTGCCAAATAAAATGAGTCTATTTCCTTAGGGAAGTGTATTCTTTTATAAAGCTCTCCTGATCCTTGTCTTTCTAGGAAACAAATTGGCAGTGTCTTTGTTTCCCAGCAGAATTCCTCATCCTAGGCCTGCAATATGTCCACAAAAATATTTCTAGGGAATCTCCTGTTATAAATAACCTGGAGTAGGGAAGTATTCTATGTATCCTTCCTGAAACAAGGAGCAGCAGGCTGTAAAAGGCTATGGAGAAAGGGCTGATCTCTTGTACTAAGGGAGGAAAAAAAATCCTTGATCTTGATGCTGATGTTCAGAGTGAGTCACATGAAAGGCAACTTGAGATAAGAGCAAAGACTCCTGAAAGAAAACTACTGATTTTGATCTCTGTATCCCTGCTTAGAGGGTCTTTGCAGTAGAAACAGAAGCATTGTGGTTCTCTGTAACATGTCCTTGCTAAAAGGTGGAGCACCGACAGCTCACCTGAGTTTTCTGTCTATGCCCTAGCTGTATGCTTTCTATGCATAAAGTCTCTCTGGAGTTGTTTTCTTTGTGACCCGTTTATAGAGGGTGCTGCATGGTCAGCCTGTCCCAGCCCTCTTGTAGCTGTTACAGCCCCACCATATCCCGACTTCAGCCACCCTGGCTCCTAAGCAGTAGGTCACGCGTGAACTTTTATCTGGTTTCTGCAGTTGCATGTGAGTATCACTAGATGTCCTCTACTGCTAAGTAGCTTTATCAGTAGCCTGTGCCAAGCACCACACAGAAATTCAGTGAAATGAATCTCAGCAATTTAAGCTGTCATCTGTTATAGCTTCCTTGCTCCTAGCCCATGGATGCACAGCAATATACCCCATCCATAGCCCGAAGGAGTGATCTGCTACCCCTGACTGACCGGACTCACAGTGACAGCAAAGCTATTGTATTGGTTTCACGCAGATCTGGGCCATCTGGCACGTCCTAGGAGCACCTCAACTTTTTCCTTTCCAGCTTTTCATTTGAGATAAAGCCATCACACAGGGTGCAGTCTTCGGTCTCCTTGTGATCTTCAAATTCTACATCAAAGGTCAAGCCTGTGGGGCTCCACTCTACTGAGACCTGATCCGGTGCAGGGTGGCTCACACATCTCTGCAGGCTGCGGTCAGTACAGCTCCCGGCTGCAGCACAGCCCAGCTGCCCTCCAGGCAGCGATGCCAGCAACACTTTGGGTTAACTCATGGGAGGACTACCGCGTGCCCTCAGAGCCCATCTCCACCCTGTGCCTTGTCTGCAGTGACCTTTTACCCCCAGCTACGTGGCACCAGCAGGAACTTCTACAGCCAAAAATCTTACCCGTTGCACTGTTCCTGCAGAGAAAACGTCACTTTTTGGTGCAAACAGCCCCTGCCTTGCTGCCGTGCTGGGCAGCCCCTGTGCTCACAGCCGCCCGCTGCGGAGCTCGGCTCACACGCAGCATGCCGGGGCGGGCAAGGGGAACGTCCGGAGCCGGCCCAAAAGGAGGTTGCCAGCAAAAGGAGCCAAGAGGCTCATGCTGCGTTCACCCGCTCAGCTTTCATATGGGCTAAAGAACAGCCCCATTCATCGAGCCCTAGCAGTGAAATGCTGTGCTGTAGAAATAACGCATCCTCTTATTTAGAGACAGTTTGCCTGAAGTGTGGTCTGACCAGAGCAGCACAGAGACTGTGCGGTCACTTTAATCTATTAAGTGAAGCTGAAACAGACTGGAAATGTCGTGTAGTTTAAGACTAGGGGGGGAATGTTGGCTGAAATTTTAAGGCACTTTTTCCTTTTAGCTTTGTATTAAGTTCCACAGTTTGAAACATTGCCCGTCCTCACTCACAGCCCCTGGGGAGGGCTGGTAAAGGAGACGCTCTTAATGCCACCGCCTCTAGTGTCAAACTGAACGTGGAGTTTTGTTTGAGGGCTCCTTAGGGTGACTCAGCAGGATACAAAAATGCTCTTAAATAGTTGTATTGTGTAAGAGCTCAAGCGCAGCAGCAATTCCCCTTTAGCAATGTTGTTAACTAAAACGTGCTACAAGAAATTTAATGCTGCTCCAGATACTGGCTGGAATTGAAAGAGGAGTTTTTGGCTTTCCTCCTTACATAATTTTAGTATTTCTTAAGGGCAGGAAGAGTATTGAGAAATGAGGAAGACCTCAGAGACTCGATGTACAGAAGACAGGCCACTGGCTTTTCCTCTCAGATGTTACTGACTTTTGCATGAAATACATCGGAGATTTGCAGGTTTGGGAGCCTGGACAGTGGACTTGGTTTGGAAATGCAGCTATTTCCACAGAGGCAGAAATGTGCCTACTCTGAAAGGTGACCTGCTTAAGATGCCCAAGAACAAAGCTGCATGATGAGATTTAAAGATCTAAACCTAAAACCTTTGACCTACTGCTCCGAGGACTGCTGTGTCCCCAGCATTTAGTGACAACATCTCCACACCTTCGAGGGTGTCTAAATGACCCGCTGTGTTTTGAGGCTCCCCAATGGGTACCACTTACTGGCAGTTTTGCAGTGCTGCCCTCGCTCATGGCAAGGTGTGCTAGCAGCAAAAAGACAGATTCCTCATAGCCAGCCACCTCCCTTGCTGCACTGAACAAAGCTGCTGACAAAGTCTGCCCTGGGGAAGGAAACTTTGCAGCCAGCAAAGGAGATGGGTTTTGCACCAAATTCACGTGCAAACCTGCAACTCCTGTTGACTAATGAGTGTCTCGGAAACCCAGTTGTTGATTCCTGTGAACAAAGTGCCTCAGTCCAGCGGTTCGGTCAGGACAGCCTGCAGGGGTTCTGCTGGATATGTCTCGTGTCTCAAGACAGGGTGAGATTAGTGAAGAATTTGCAGGGTGAGCTGGCACAGGTGCCACAGACAGACATGCTGTGGCCACTTGCTGTGAGTCTGCGCCCTCTCACCTCCGTGTTACTGGACCAATGCAGATTTTGAGGCAGAGATTCATGTATCTGGTTTGTAAAATGACAGTGTGTTCCTCTCTGCCTCTTCCTTATGTGGGAAAGACAGAACAGAGACTTTCTCTGCTTTCGCACAGGCCGTAGTGTGGTGCCAGACTGCCTTGGGTAGATGTTTTCAAGGAGTACTGGAGTGTACGTGTTAATTTGTCACAGGAGAGAAACTGGGGCTGTTAACTTATCTGTAAGAACCAATTCAAGTCACATACAACTGCTTCTGCAAACCAGCATAGAGGTGGGCCCTGGCCCAGCGAGGTGAATTAGCAGGTGCCTAACTACAGCCCTCTGAGAGGCTCTGGGCACTTGCCTGCTGCCTGAGCACCCTGCAGGACGCTGCCGCGGTGGGATATGGGGCACAGGCAGGCCGACCGGTCCTCACTGACACGGACTGTTCTCACGCCGCTATTGCCTGCATCATCCGAGAGAGAAGCGCCTCTGAATAAACGCGGGCACCTGCAGAAGCAGGACTTTTGCGCCTGTCGTCGGCAAGGGCAGGGTGTGAGGTGGCAGGTGAGGTGTGAAGCGCTGCTTTGGGTCTGTCTGCCGGTGCCAGGGGTACAAAGGAGAGCTACGAAGAGTAACCGCTGCCCGTGTGTTCCCTGAAGTCCCATTTAGGATGAGCCCTGGAAGCACAAGTTTTGTGGTTGTGATAGAAGTGGAAAATGCTTCCTCGTATTTAGCATTAATATACGCCTGTGTGTACACACACAGCAGTCGGTTCTGAATGGCAGAGGGTGCCGCGTTCACGTGCCTCTCTAATCCCCGGCCCCAGCGGTCGCTGTCCCGTACACCCAGCCGCGCTCGCCGAGAAGACCTTGTTCGCTCTCCCGCTCCGCCGGCGGCCGCGCAGAGCCCCGCGGCGCGGAGCCTCGGTCCGCT
>VWZK01019620.1:669287-777764 GCA_013396935.1 Baryphthengus martii
GGCGGCAGCCCGGGTGAGCGGGGTGCGGGGGGGCAGGAGAGCGCGGGGTTGGGTGGTGCTTTGAGCCGAGGGAAAAACCCAACCTGGTAATAAACAGCGGTTTGTTTTGCTTCAGCCCCCGCGAAGCGAGGAGCTGCGGGATGGCGCCGGGAGGAGCGGCAGCGCTCCGCGCGTGAAACGCCCGCGGGAGGGGTGGGACCGCCGTGACCCCGGCGGTAACTGCGGCGGGGCTTCCCCCTCTCTCCTCTCCAGTAATTCCTGCTGAAATGCGGCGTCCCGCTCTGGCATGAGCTCCCCCCTTCCCACCCCGCCGTCAGGAGGAGCGCTCCCCGGGCACTGCCGCCTTCCCCGGCCGGAGGTCGGTGTCGGGAAGAAAGGAGTGTCGCCGACTGTCGCCGCGGAGCCGTCGCTCTCAGCAACGCCGGGCGCCGGGCTCGGTACGGTACGGTACGGTGGGTTTGTGCCGCGGGTCTCGCAGCGCGGCGGCGGACGGGGCTTTCGGTGTCCTGGGCGGTTCTCTTCCCTGCTGCACGCTTGGAAAGTGGAGTACGTAAAGTAATGGCTGGTTGGACCGCTGTAGGTTTCATGTCTTCTCCTGGGTGTGTGGTGGGGAAGGGGGGGGTGTGTGTCGCACTGTGTGATGAAAGGTCTTTATAAACTGAGGGTTCGTTGGACTTTAGTTGTGCCTGAAGTTCCCCCCCCAGCAGATTCGAGCCACGCTAATCTTTTACTTTCCTATCCCTTGCGTGCTCTGAGCTGGGTATTGCAAGATTTCTTATCTTGCATAGACCTGCTCGTGGACCACTAAATACTTTGTGAAAGCTTCCCGATTCATGTGCTTGAGTTATTTGCTAGACGTTTAGAAGAAAGGTACAGAATCTTTAATTCCAAAGAAGTGAGGAGAAGAGGAGGTACTTTTTTTCTGGTTTTATTTTTTTTTTTCTGCTTTAAGAAAATGAACTGAACCACAGTTGAAGGACAAGGACTTTTCAGCTCTCGTGTTTGGGATTGCTGGAGATTAAAAAGAACACTTGTAACTTTTTTTTTTTTTTTTTTTTTTGTAACGGCTCAAGAGCCCTAGAAACAGTGTTTAGAAATCCCTACATCGCAGACAGAGAAACAAAGACAAAGCCATGCTGGCTGCAAATTGAGAAGCAAATTAGAAGTCAGACCTTGGCTAGACCAGTCTGAGCATCCTGCACTTGGCTGCTCTGATAACTCTTCCCGTTGAGATGATCGCTTTATTCAACAAGTTGGGACTTTACACAGTGGCAGTCTGGAGAAATGGCTGGGGCTTTGTCAGAAGAGCAAAGCACACCTTGGAGTCCTGAGCCCTGTGTGAGGCTCTCCCCAGCACAGGCAACTGCTGCCCTTCTGCACCCCCATCAGCCAGCACTTCCCTACATTAAAATTATGGAAGTGCGCAAATGTAAGGCACCAACTCCTTTAGGTATCTTAAGTCACCTGAGTTCAGATTTTGCTGGCAGGCTTAAGGGGATGCTGTTGACTGGAAACGTTCTATTTATGTCTTACCTGGAAACGGCTCTTTGTACGCTAGTTGGTACTAGGAACACGCGCACTAGCTTTGAGTCATACCTGGGTATAGATGTGCCTTCTGCATTTTCGCTATGAAATTACCTGGTTAGCTGAGGCCCTTTCTGCGCAAGAGAGATGCATGTCAAAGGCCTAAACCTGCGTGGGCCAGCTGTCATTTTTCTTCATCTGGGGTTCTGAATCTGTTAGTGGCATTGCAAAAATGAGCTCTACTAATTTAAGAAAAAGTAGGAGAAGATAAGAGAGAGAACAAGGGTGGGACAAGGCAATTATGAAGCAATAGCTCTAAAAAACCCACCTCTCAGTAGCATAGCTTTGGACTACCTAATAGAAACAAATCCTGTCTCTAAGTACTTGAGTCTGAAAACACAAAGCTGGCAGCATCTCTTTGAAATAAAAGTGTGTGTAGAAAAACAGGTGTTCTTCGTATTATAGTTCTGCATCAATTTGTTTCACTTCTTTTGATTTTGCTTCTCCATTCCAGGAGATATCCCATACGATAGAGCGTATATCCCCCCTTGCTGGGGGCTGAACACCCCACCAGCATGACTCCCAAACCACAGCAGCTGCACTGGGGTCAGAGCTGGCCCAGCATCTGTTTTCAGAAATTATGTGAAAGGCAGTTTCTATTTATTGAAGTTTTTGGTAGTTGTTTTTACAAGCTCAGGGTTTTTTTTTGTAGAGGATCTAACAATTACAGAGACATTCTTCTTGGGGGGGAGTTTTTGGTGTACGTTGCATTGGGTGTTTTTTTCTTAAACTGGGATTAAGGCTAACAAAAGGGAGCAATACAACTGTATCACCTGGGGGTTAGAGAGGGCTGCTTCTCCCCGTACGATTTTTGGCACTCAGGGAGATGCGTTTGGGGACTGGAAGGAAGAGGATGAGTCTTGTATGTGAGCGAGCTGGTGCTGTCATTGGCAGAGTAGTACACGAGGGCAACGTAAGGACAAGTGAATAAAGGAAAAATGAATGTGATGAATCATTATCGTTGACATCGTGCTGTGGTTCCTTAGAGCAGCTGAACTGCAGAGAGAAACAGTGTCCCATAGCAGAGACCTGCACGGCCCTTCTGCCCACACCATGTGCTGCTGGTGGTGTTTTGCTGTTGAGACCATCAGGGTGGAAACTCCACTCCCTTCTGCTCTTAGTTCTAGAGGGCACCTTGAGGGAAGCTATTTAGCTTCATTCATTTCAGCCCTTTCCTTTTTATCTTCCCTCTTTGGGTGTGAGATATTTTTTTGTTGCTGGATTCAAGCCAAGACCTTCTACCTACATCCCACGGTTGCCAAGCTGGGCATCCCTGCTGACAAACTGGGTACAGGTGAGTCAATTCATTAGGATGAATCAGTCTGCCCTCTGAAAGTTTTAGGCTCCAGCCTTCAACTGAACCAGGCTTTATCTGGCTTTGCCTGGTTTGTTTGCTCTGCACTTCTCCAGCCATGCTGTCTCTCCTGGTGGCTCCACACTCCAGCCTTGCTCAGCCTTTGCAGCCTGCACGGCTCCTTGGGTGCCATGTGGTGCCCCTAGGTGTGGGAGCTGCTCTTCTCTCAGTGTTGTAACTTCTCCATGGCTGCACATCCCTTCCCCTTCCTCACCTGCAGAAGTGAAGGTCGGGGGGTGGCACCTCAGCATGGGAACGTGCAGCCCACAGTGCAGAGGGTACTCTGGACTCTGGAGATGGAGAATATTGACATGAATCCGCAGGAATGAAGAGGGCAGTGTTTTTGCATGGTGACGGTGTTTGCATAAGCTTTTGCTGTCATAAAGAAGTAGATCAGGGTGGAGGGGACAGATTCAATATTGGAAATACGGAATTAATTTTCAGTCTTCTAAGACAGTACTGTAGATAGAGCTGAGGAAGAGAAGTGGTGGTAGAAGTTAAGGAAATATGCCGAGAAAACGACCTTTGAAAGATCAGCTATATTATTCTTGGTGTGTGAAGCACCCAAGTTTAATGAAATATAAAGCAGAAGGGGCTGGAAGGACTTGGTCCAAGTGCAAACAGAATGAGCGTGGGACTGGCAGATGGGAGGAACATTAGCCCACTCCTTGGTGGAGTAGCTGCTTCTTTCTCTTGTTGCCTACAGAGGAACCAGACAGAAGATAGTTAGTGGGGAAGGGAGTTGAATGTCACTGGTTGTTTTTTTCTCTATGGGGAAATGAAGGTCCAGCACTCCAGTGGATCACATCCTGAGTGGTTGTATCCAGAGTAAATCTAGAGCAAGTCCGTCAACGTCAATAACATCTGTAATAAACTGTGACTGGCTCTTTCTGAACAGAGAGAAACGAACAGCTATAACTTCAGATGATGAATTTTTTTGTGTACTCATTTTTTGAGACTCTTTTTACTCTCTGTTTGAGAATGTGGTGAAGCAGTTGCTGATCCAAGCACGCGTGTGTGGGGGAAAATGTCAGCGGAGGAGTAATACGTATGGAAGTCTTGCATAGAGATACAGCAAACTGGCCACCTGTTCTTAGATGATGAAGTAATTGTACAAAAACACGTCTCCTGAAATAACAATTGAGGGAAGCGATGGGGACAGGGTTGCGGGAGGCTAATGATATTTTGAAGTAGTTTGCTGTAGTTGTGGTACTTATTACTGACTCTCCTGCTAATTTTACTGCTTCAGATACTAGTTCTTCAGTAAGTGGTGGTTAGTGCTGCACAAATAGATAGGATTCATCAGAGTCCAATCCAACAGCTGGAACTAGCTGAAGAGGTGGGAAACCTGCCCCTAGGTACCTTCTCTATGACAGACTGCCCAAAGGCAGGTCAGCAACTCTTGCAGATACCTGTAACTGTGAATCTGCTTCTCATTGAGCCCCCTTTTCTTCTTTCTCAAACGGGGTAGAAGTTTCATCTTTGTGGGGTTATGTTGTGAGCATTAATATAGCAAATGCTGACATAATTGAGAAGGCATCTAAGTATCTGAGATGCTCTGAGATTGGTTTCCAGAACTGACCAGTAGAATTGTTCAGTGTTTCTACAACTGAGATTTTTTCATTAATTTTCAGCTGAATCTTGTTTACCTCAGAATTTGTTTGCCCTTGATGGGCTTGAGATTAAAATCTTGAACTACTTTCTTGTACTTTATTCTACTACTACTACAGAGCAGCGTAAAAAGTGTGCTGACACCCCTTCACCTTCTCCCAGACAACACGATGCTTGCCTTGCCTTCTCTTGCAGAGGGTCTGCTTCTGGAAACAGTGTTGTACCCAATATCTAACTCTATGCAGCATGATAAAAATGGTTTATTCTTTATTCATCCCTCTCAGCACTCCACCGCCTAAGCCTTCTTTGTTGCTGTAAATTCCACGTGGTTTCATACAAAGCCTCCCTTTTGAACGTGCAGCAATTCTCATTCCAGTATTAACTTGCAAAACTTACCTGAAGTGGGCGCTTTGTTTCACAGGGGGGAAAATCTGTGTATTTTCCCAAAGGTGGGGGAAATGCCCCTGAATTGTTTGCTGATCTCGTCTCTCTCTGATTATTACCAACTCCTGACTGCATTTGCCTAGTTCTTGATCTCAAGATGAGTGTCATTGAGGACTTCCTGAGGACCACTTTGCATCTGGATGGTGACTTGTAGTTATCAAACACGGTGGGCCAGACCACTGGTTTATGTAGTGACTGGTGTTCGTCTGCGGAAGACCAAGCAGCTGCTCCAAGTTTCCATCATCTCCAGTGAAAACAAGTACGACTACATCAGCTCGCAGCCAGTTTGCAATAAACTTGCTCCTGGGCTGTGAGGTAACCTTGCTAGGTGTCTCCTGGGGTCAGGTCTGTTATTCTTGTGTGTGGGAAAAAAAGTCTTGGTGTGCTTTCTGATTTACTGGAGTGTAAATAAAGAAAGAAGGGCTTTTGCTTACAGGCTCACTCATCGGCGTGTATTAGTAATGCTTATCAGCTTTTGACTGGAGCTGTGATGGCATAATTACTCTAAAAGGGTAACATTCAAAAGTACCTGTGTGACTTTGGGAGTTAGATTCCTAAGAGTCTTAGTCATTATTTTAAACGGGAATAGGCTTTTTAAGGCACACATACTCCTGGAAGTTTTAAGAAAAGACTCCTGTTATCATGTCTTTAAAATGACAGTTTCTAGGACAAGTGTGGCAGCTCTGCCACTCCACCTGTTTCAGATATTAAACAAGGAGGTTGGAGAAACAATTAGGAAAATACTATGGAAAATAGATGCTGATGGGTAATCTTATTAGAGAGGTCCAAGATGTAAAAATGTCCACTCTTCAGTCACCTGACAGCAGGATGGATGTGAGCATGTATTTTCAGCTATGTCTTTAGGACAGCTGGGAGGATGGCTGATGTCTCATCTGTCACTGAAGGCAGAGAAAAACATAGGTTTCTCCAGATGTGATTTGGTGCACTGAATTCAAATAACTTGTGACTGGAAGTTTGAATCCCCAGGGCAAACATGGTTATCAGAAGAAACAGATAAACTAAGAAAACAATCTTGCATAATATTTACGTTGGTATAGGTAAGACTTTGCCATCAATCTTAGGTTTCTTTTTCAGCAGTGATAGATTGGTACTTGTGCAATCTTTTAGGGCATTCCTGTAACACTTGTAATGTAAAATTATTTATTTTCCAACATACCTGTGAGATAGGGACTTAGTATTTATCTCACTTGTACAGCCAGAGAACTGGAGTATTCGATAAAGCTAAACACAGCAAACAAGATCACACAGAAAAGTCTGCAGCAGGACAGGCAGGAAGGTGCAGAAGCTGGGACTCAATTCCCGTGAAAACCACCAAGCGCTAACTCTTCCCATCAGGTTCCTCCTCGGTGCTTCTGAGGCAGCTTGGTGCATTTCCTTGGCTAGACAAGGTGGAGTGGGGCTTTTCTAAGGAGGAGAGCCCAAGTCTGGTGATGGAGGGAGGGAGATGATGGGGAATGGGAACGGGGAGCATCCACCACTAGCACTTCTTCAGTAAGCCTGGCTTCCCCAGTGCTGGCACAGATTGCTTCACAGCTATTGAAACTCCGTTGCTCTGAGGAAATCCGTGCTATGCCGGTGCCCAGATCCAGCGCTGATCTTTTTACTAAAGTTGATGTGAGTGGCTGGGTTGACAATGAAGCCTTCTACCTAGCCTGGTGGATCCACATCTGCTGCCACCATGCTGTGTCCCTGTGCTGCCTGGGCTCCCTGACGGAGGAGAGCTGCCGTTGCTCCGTCCCCGCCTTGTGAGGGGCACTGGTGGTTTGGTTTGGGGGAGGAAGCTGTCACAAAGCCAGCAGAAGGAATTTTTTGTTTTGGTTGCATGGTGAACAGTGACAATATGAGTTTTATTGCTCAGAATGTATCCACATTTATATGAAGCTATATTTAAAAAGGAGAAAAAATGAGTCACGAGGAGCTGTGCTAATGCTCAGTATTTGTCTGCCTCTGGTGAGGCTGGAGGCAGTGGGAGTTGAGCCACACTTGTGAAGTGTCTAGAGGATTTATGGATCAAACCAAAGCCGGCTGAAGTCAGCTGTAAGTTGCAGTGTGCCTCGTTCGGGCCCCGTAGCATCAGTATGAAAATGAGCATGTTTAAGATTCCTTCAGTGTATTTGTGAGGGGTATGCTGGAAAACAGAAAAGGCTGTAATAGTGTAAGGCTGGTTCTGCTTTGTGGAAACTACACTTGTTCATCTTGCAAATGTAAGAGGGATTGAGAATCTTTTGAGTAGGGGTCTGTTACTTGCATTGCTGGAAATACAAATAAATAACAGAACATTTTCAATCTACTTTTCTGTTGGTAAAGGTCTCCAGCAACCCATTTTTATTCCTTGGATTTTTATATTATGAGCTTCAGAAACCATTCGTACCCCAGGAGGACAACTTACTGGATCCAAGAGAGCAGAGAAATACAACTCTTATTCCAAGGTCTCCTGAGCACAGCAAGTGACTCCCTCTTGTTTACACACCAGCCTCACAAGAACAGGGGAATAAACGTTAAGCTGTCGAAGCAAAGCAGAAAAATTGTGTTTTCAGGCATACCCTTTGTTGAAGCAGCTGTTTGGTTTTGTGCTGCCTAAGAATAAAATCTTTTGCTGCACAAAACTCTGGGAGCAATCCCCCAATCTGGAGGTCGATTGCCTCATCTGTTGTGGGGTAAAAAAAAAAAAAAAAAAGATGGAGAAAATTAATAGTATTTGCAGGTCGTATGGGCTCAGGAAGGCTTGCAAAGAGGTGGATGGGTCTAGCGGAGAGGTGGGAAGGGACAAAGGAGTCATCAAAGTGGTGAAGGGTTGCTGAACTGGATGGTGGGTGGAGGTTGCCACCTTCAAGGCAGTGAACAAGGAGCTGAGGGAGGGTGAGGAAGTGCCTGCAGTTGTCCATGGTGGGGACAGAGGTGCAGGCAGCCCTGGGCAGGATGTCTTCGTGGGCGGCAGGTGGTGAGGGACTTGCTGACAAAGCTGCTTGGCCCCAACAAGCTCCTGATATTCCTCCCAATCTCAGGGGTGCTCTGGCTCCTCAGGCCCTCCTGACCCCAGGTGAACGTGCTCTTGCTCCTTTGAGACCTGTGCACTTCAAAAGCCTTGTCGAGTGGAGGGGTGGGTGGACACGGTGGGTGGAGCTGATGACCCAAAATATCATTTCCCCTTCCTAAGGCTGGGCGTATACCAAATTTGTGTCTCTATGTGGTAAAAGAATATGAACCAAAAGTGCTGAGAGGTGCAGTGGTTAAACTGAAACATGCTGTGGCAAGATGAAAGTAATATTGTCCCTTACCAGCCCTCCATGCTTTGTTTTTGTTGTTTTTTTTTGTTGTTGTTGTTGTTGTTTTCTCCCCAAGTTGCTGCAATCCGTACTGTTTCTATCTGTTTTTAATAGAGGGATTTAATATGCAGAAACATGTCAAGACACCATCAGGGTAAACCATCCCATGTTGTGTTACAGCTCCCAAGGTCAAGATAAAACATAAGGATATCTATAGTTGCCTTCCATTTAAATTTGATTTTTGTAACGTCCTTGAACGTGCTGAAGCACATGGAAAAGAGCCCTATGTGGAGTGAATGTCCTTAGGGAGAATCCAGCAGTTCAAAGAATGGCCAAATCCAAATTTCCTGCTCTTTCTGTGAGCCTGGTATGTAAAATATGACACAGAAGAGAGATTTACCTGAGTTGCCAAGGCTGAGTATGGCTACCATCTCTTTGCTTGGTGTTTAAAAATACTGGCACTGTACAGACGGCGGAGTGGCGTGTGAGATCTACCGTAAGGTCAGGGCAATGCAGCTCTGCATCCCACTGTTTCTGAGAAAAGACCTTCATGTCTTAACTCTGTTGTGACTTTGCAGCAGGATTACTGTGCTTCACAGCTGGGGCATGGATGGAAGTTAAAAGTGGATCTTCCTGAGCTCTGATGGCAAAGCCTAAACATTTCTATGACATTTCTCAGCAAAGGTCTGTAGGGGATTGAAACTCAGGAGAATCTAAGGAAGGAAACCTGTTCAAACATGAGAGCAGAGTAATTGAACCAAAGCAATGCTCTGGAAGAGCTAATCAAGCTCCAAGGATTCTTCTTGGAAAGTAGCTTGTGATTTGACCTCAGTAGTCTCGACTCAGAAACCTTGTCCAGTTACCTTGCTTTGTTCATCTTTCCCATTGCCCAGGTGAAGCAGAGGTCCTCTGTAGACTTGTGGAAGCCCACACTCAGGTACAGCTGCACCTACTACCACTCACATTTAAGGAAAAGTGAGTGTGTCCAGCCCCCAGTAAAAGATGACCCATGTGGTGACATCGGTGTTTAACCAATGGTTTATCCTCTTGTCCCATCAGAGGTCCTTATCTGCCCCTTCACCGGTACCGAACAATTGCTGTGGGGAAGGAGGCCCTCGGTGGGTCGGCTGTAGCCCAGCACATCCTCATCCCTCCAGGACAGTGTCCCCCCTGGGGAATCTGACTGAAGAGTCTCTGGAAATCTGTTAGTGCCAGCCCTACGATTGGACAGGAGACGTCACCTTTGGCGTGGGGCACTGGGAGGCTGAGTACCTTGAAGGCTGGCTTCTGAAACCTGTGTAACTGTGTGTGGTGTGTTTTTCCCATGTGAGTGCTAGGCCTGGTTGGTAGGGCAAAAGCAGAAGATGGTAGTGTTTGGTGTGTGTGAAAGATGCTTTGTGGCAATGGCAGCAGAAGCTGTGCCTCTCCCTTTTCCTTCAACTGGAGAGAGGCTCTGCTGTTGCCTTTTCTTTTTCCCAAACGACAACTGATTTTTGAGGGAGTTTATCTTCCCCTGAAGTTATAAGTGAATTTTTGATGTGATTGCACAGAGGTAGTGGTGGCTGGAACCCTGCTGTTGCCTCCTTCATCAGAGGTGCTTCACAAAGTGCAAAGCACTTTTGAGGTCTGATTTTCCATAGCATGCTAATCCAGTGAAGTGCTGTAGACTCTTGCTGGCACTGTTTAAATCCATAATGCAGTACCACCTGCCAAACCACAGGGCATAATGGAAGTGTTAATGAATGTACATATATACCCTCCCACACAGCTGCAAGTTGAATAACTTTAAAGCTGAGGTAGAGGGTTTAGATGGAACATGGAAGGAACCAGGCAAAGGGTGTCTTGATGCAGATCTGTGCTGAAGCTGGTTGATGAAGGATGGCCTCAGGGGTCTAAAGTTGGGTCAGCCGACTCATAGGGTGCTTTCCAAAGTGTGTTGAATTTCAGCTGCTGCTCTCTGGTACGTGGAATCATCCCCTTGTAACACCTGAGAAGAAACTTGAGCATTCAACAGCAAAGTACAGGTACTGAGCAGCACCGGCTGCGACCCTGGTACCTCTCGTCCGAAGGGGTGTCCTTGTGAGATGCTTCTCTCTGGTGCTGGCAGGGTAAATGGACCCGATAGGAGGGAGGATTTGAGTCATGCATGGCTAAACTGTGGTCCTCAAGGGTGGGTTGGCCGGCTGCCCACTGGTCTGAGTGTCAAGGTGTGCGTTTGCCCAGGCTGGCAGGGAGCAGGAGGAGGACAGCAGGGAGGAGCTGGCAGCTGAGGAGGTTGCCAAAGAGAAGGGCTGGGAAGAGGCACTGTGGCTGGCCTGGCCCATGACTGGGATGCTAGCAGTTGATGTGCACCTTTTCCTCAGGTGGCTTTGCAGAGCTGTACGTCATCATGTGTAGGGCAGAGGAGAGGGCAGCACAGCCCTCACCCCAGTACCCAACCCTGAGCTCTGCCCACGCTCCTCTTTCAGACAGGCCTGTTGGATTTGGCAAGTACGAGTCGCCTCTGCAGCATGTTGTACGTAAATAAGAGGCTCATGCTCTTGGCAGACACTGTAACGAGCCTGGAAAACATTACTGTTGTTTTCTAGGCCAGTGATGAGATCTTGGAGTCTTCCAAGTGACGGAGCAATGACATGGACCCAGGAAATGCCTGGAAGCTAGCCTTCCGTGAGGAGCTGGGATTTAGGGTCATGAAATTCTACCTAAAATCTGCCAAGTGCCTATATTGGTAAACTTGGGAGATGGCTGTTCCTTCATCTTGTGAAGTCCATGCTGGTGAAGCTGCACTAAAGCTCCGGTGTCACAGTCTAGGACGTTCTGTGCTCTTCTGTACCTATAACTTAGTATTAAGTGGGTTGCAGGGAGCCTGGAGGATTGTCCTCAACCCAGGAGCCTGGGAAAGCAGATAAAGAGCCCTACAAACCTGCCCTGTCCCCTGGGGTGTAGAAGCCTTGTGGAAACTTCTCTGCCGCCTCATAGCTCACAGGTAATTCCAGGGAGCACTGTGATGCAGAAAAGGAACGAGCAATCTGCCTGTTATTCCACAGGATATGGACAATGGTCTTTTTGCCTAGGAAGGACATAGTCCTGAGTCAAATTTTGGAGAAGATTTGCAGTAGAGCACGGGTTTTTGAAATAACCTGGAGATCCCCACTCTTCTAACCTTCCTCCATCTGCCTCAAGAGAGGGAGCATCAGCCTGGGTCTTGATAGGATTCACCTCTCCGCTTGTGGAAATGCTGTCACCAGGGATCTTCACAGCCTTCAGCTCTTCACAGCTGTCTGAAGAGGTGCAAGTGTGTTTGCCAGGAGGGAAGGGAGTGTTTACAAAGCCATTTACTTCCTGAAAGACATCTGGTAGCAACACTGGAGATGTAAAAAGCATCAAATACTGAATTGCACCTGACTGAAAGACACATTTGGAGCCAAATGCATTGAATGATTTGCAGGAGGGTGACGGGAATGAGACGGCCCCATACCCTTTTTATCCACAAACCATCTCCAAAGTCTGTGCCCTGGCTCAGCCATGCCTGCCCTCGCACAGCTGGGTGCCCGTAAGACCATGGGGCAAGGAGTTAGGCGGAGGGGTGGGCCCGCAGCGCCAGCAGGGTACCACTGAGCATCCCTGGTTTGGTGGGGGATGGGGGACCCTGGTGGGGAAGGCAGAGCGGAGCCGTCAGGATGGTCTGTGCTGGGAGGTTCTTGGTGCTGCTTGGGATCCCCCCACACCTTCGTGCTGCGATGCACAAATTTGTTGCGTGGGCCACTTCTGCTTGCCCAAGGTGGTGCTGGCCGAGGCCGAGAGAGCCGTGCCGTGCACATCTGGCCGTGCTGTGCACATCTGGCTGCGCTAGCAGCAGCAGGGTCATGTGCAGGCGGCAGAGCGTCTGGCTGCAAACTGAGCGCTGCCACAGCACTGGGCTGTTGATTCAGAAACCTTGCTGGGGAGTATGAGAGCAGCAAAACCACCAAGGGCAGTGGATTTGGGGTCTTTTTATTGGTGTGTCAGCAGGCTGGGGTGTGTAGGAGGGAAGCTGCCCATTTCCAGGGATTGTGCAAGCAGGAAGGGCAGCTATTGGAATTTGAAGCCGCTTCCTCCACTGTAAATTTGTTCTTGTGTTATCTCTGGCTGGGCAGGGCAGAGGAACGTCTTGGCTATCCGATTTTTTGCTGCAGTATGTTTAGGTCAACTTCACTGGTTCCATGATAACATAGGAGAGGCATTGCTGGCCTCACTAACAAAGAATTTTCAAGAGAAGTACAGGAATCTGTCATCCCCTGATGTCTCCCGAGAGCTTTGAAAATAAATAAGTAAGGAAAGGGATAGTGGATTTAAGCACATGAGAAGTGATGGAAGTAAAAGTAGCTGAGCCCTCTGCTTCCTCAGGCACCAGTTACTGTGCAGGGGCGAGCTCTTTCATGCCTTAGCAAAAGGCTTGGATCAGCTTCCAGTGGACACCCCTAAACTGGCAACTGTACAGTGTTCATCGAAGTCAGAAAGATACAGGAACGGATCTCGCGTAGCTGCTTTCTGATTGCATATCTGGATTCTCCTATAAAACTGAGAGCAGCTGTGCTGCAACTCTACGGATGACCCAAAGCTGACTTTAGTGTTGTTTTTAATTAAAATAATAATAATAATAATAATCTGGCTTCCGCATCTGACTCTCGGCTTGTCAGAGTGACGGGAATCTTCTTGCGTATTTCGAAAAGGGCACTGTATCACCAGGAGAAACAGGCTGAAGATTAATGGAGTTGTTGTGGGAGGTAGAGGAGGAGTTGGAAGAGGGAAGTGGAGTTCATTTTGGATGGCATTTGTCAATATGATTGACGCACGCTGTGCTGCATTTCCATATGGATCAGGACACGGACGGGCACATGCGTCCCAGTAAATGTGAGCAAGCCCTGGAGCCCAGCCCGGCGGCGGGAAAGCTGCTGCTCGGTGCCACAGCAAGGGCTGCTTCTTATCGCTTAAGGATTCGCAGCGGGGAGAGGCGGGGGCCGCCTACCACCTCAGAAATTGCCAGTGACGTGGCTTTTTATTATTATTATTTGTTCAGGCTATAATTCCATGTTTCCTGAAATAACTGCCAAGTATTCATCAGGCAGCTACTGCCTTTTGTGTGAATCTCAAGTGCTTCTTTACTCCCCCGGTGTGTTTTCTTTCTCTTACAGTAAATCTGAGCAGCATCTGTGTGGTGGGGAAGGCGATGCAATCTCGGGTTGAAAAGGAGAAAGGTCTGGCTGGCACAGGAAGCCAGCGAGGAGTTCAGACAGCCCAGCCCTCAGGGTACAGCATCTTTTTGCACTGATGGAGAATTCACAAAGCCACTTCTAGGACCCACAGCTACATCTCTCAAATTCAAAACCCAACTAGTTGCAGCTATTTATGTCTGGGTTGAGGATTTTATTTTTAAACAGCAGTTGGCTTATGACTTCTTTTTTCTCCTCTTTAGTAGCAGTCTGATAGTGCTTTGATCACTGCTCCAAAAGGAAATGCCTGTAATTTCCTGTGCAGGTCTTGCCAGGTGCTGGGCTCCATCAGATCTCCTGGAAGCTGATGGGAGTTGGGAACACACTCACCTGGCAGGATCCTCCTTATTAGAAAACCTCAGAGAGTTAAAATTTCACTTGGGTTTTGAACAATTTAATGGCAGAACTACAAGCTCTGGCTTTCTACGTGACAGATTTCTTCCATGCTGACTTTCCCACTGAAGAGTTGCACGTGATGCAGCTTTTGCTCAGTGTGTCCTTCTTCAGGCATTGACTGGGCAGGAAATCTGACAGACTGGAGGAAACCTGGCTGGGAGTTAATCATCTTTATTTAATAATAATTGGCCGTGGTTGTTCATACACCTACAGGTCCTTTGGCTCCTGAAGGTTTGGGATATGGTCATGCCCACTTACGAGAGAAATTCCTGAAGTTCATTCATTCACGGTCAGCGTGACGCAAGGGAGGCAGCTGCCTCCTAGAAGGGCATGTCCCTTGTTTCAAGAATTCTCAGTAGCTCCCGGTCCAAAGGATTGCCTGCAACACGTAAGGCTGAACTATTTTGGTACCTGGCGAGCGTCTCTGGGTGTGTCGTGGTGGTTGTGTGGCTGCAGCCAGCAGTCTGCAAGAGGAACAGGGCAGGAAGTGTTTGGATCTTGCAGAGTTTCAGCCCTGGAGGCATTACATGGAGCCTCTGATGCTTGCAAAGTGGCTGGGTAAAAGGGCGTAATAGAGTGAGCTGTGGGTAGAGGAAGAGTTACTAATGACGACCGTAGGAGTAGTCGGCAGCCTCGGTGACTGATAGTCCTCCTTGGCCCCAGGTGAGGTTGGTATCTTCAGGTACACAGAGCTCTGGCAGGGCATTTGTGAAGAGCCATCTATGGACTGAAGCAGGCTGATGACAGAAAAATTCCCTGGGCCGTGGGCTGATGGAATTGGTCAGCACACATATATATAGCTAAGTGTATGCTAAATCTTAGCCTATTGCTATAGCAGCAGCAAGCTCCCTGAAGTTGTCAGCTTGGGAGAGCTGCAGCAGATGAGGAGGGAGCTGATGGTTCCCTCACAGACCCTGCTGCAGCTTTTTTTTTTGAGGTTTCATAACAGAATTAAGCAATTTGTGTTGCGTGTTGCCATGGAGACCGTAAATCACTGTCATGCTAGGCTTCTCTGTCAGGGAGCCAGTGTCTTTAATTGCACCAGGGCTTGGTTCTGAGCTCGTTCACCTGCTGTAATGGCTTTGCCTGGGAAGCTCTTGCTCCGGGAGAGCAGAACTGGAATCAGGGAATAGGGGTGTTTGCACATGGAATATCAAATATCTGGGATCGATTTTATTATTGTCGTATGTGGCTGCACTTCTGCTCAGATGTTATAATGTTCTACACAAGCTGAGATCTGTTCCACTTGCAATCAGGGTAAGTTTTGCAAGGAGGATGGGGATTAGATACGCTGCTACGTATTGTGGTGACCTGTGGGGGCCTGGGAGACCAGTGGCACAAGCTAAGCTCAATTGCTCTGTCTCTGGTATTTTGATATTACTTGGCTGCTCCAAGAGGATAGCTCAGCCATTCTACTCCATTCCCATGTCCAGATGGGTAAACGGGGTTTTGTGCAGTTTATTCTGCCTCCATGAAAAATGTGGAGGAGCCGTAGCTTCAGTGATGCTCCTGGGTCAGCTCTTCTTTTTTCCTCACCACCTACCCCAGAAGTAGCCACGTTTCTGACTGTTTCAGCATTGCTGGCTTGTGCTGTCAGGATGCAGATCTTGTCAGCATGTATGAAGATGATGGCAATAATCAGCCTGCTTCCAGAGACTTCAGCAGAGCCCTGACAGCATTCATCAGTGTTGGGTATGGATCCTTCTCTTGGCTCCTTCAAAATAAACAACTATATAAATTGTAAGATGATTATCATCAGAGCTTATTAGCGTATTACTACACGCTGCTTTGTAGTCAGACAATAGATAAAAACGTCTGCACTTCATTTTCCCCAGTCAGATCTACAGCAAACACGCTTATTCTTGCTTCAATCTGAGGAGGACTGTCTCAGTACTCTTGCCAAAAACACAAGAAAATCATCCCAAGTTTTGTACACTTGCCCGTGGTGATGTAATGAGCCAGTGCAGAAACTCTGCACACTTTTGGGAGTGTTTAATGTTTTCCAGGAGGTGACATAGGTTGTTTTTAAGGTTTGGTTTATTGTCTGGTTGAAATGATAATCTTGTCAAGACACGAGCTGTCTTCTTGCTTTGGTTATTGAGGCAGGTGGAGGTGTCGAGGAATTGAAGTACTTGGCTTTCGGAGGGTTTGCGTTACCTGCCGGCATGTTGGGAGCACAAGACCTGCCATCTCTGTAAAGGAGGAGTGTTTCCATGAGCAGTAGAAAAAGACCTGCAGAAACATCTAAACTTGCTGCCTTTTGACACTCAAAAGAAGTTTTCATCTGTTGATACCAGCATCACCTATAATACGAGGGTTAGCTCTCAACAAACCAGCCTACAGTGCTTTACTCCTTTTTTTTTTTTATTGTTATTTTTTTTCAGTTCTTGCTGTTCTCCCCGGGCTACATAATACTCAGTCTGGTAGATTAGACATACAGTATGACCAAATTTCTGGAAGTGATGGGAAGCAAATGCCCCGATTCGACCCGTAGGCACGCTGGGCAGAGTCACAGTTTGTACAATGGGCTAAATATTATCGTAGTACTTTGGAGAGCATTTCATGCAAGATAAACTCGAGGCTTCTTAGGAGCAAGTTAAAGGGGCTGGTACAAAATGTCAATGAAAATGTGATGCTTGTCTTCTGAGCAGTAGCTTGTGGTTTTGTGATGAGGTCAAAAGTCTTACACAAATGGAGTATGGTTTTCACATCCGCGGCCTGTCCCCCACCATGTCAGTAACAATCGGTCTTTCATACTGCCTGGCTGGAGCCACTCTGCTCTGTAAAGAAGGATGGGATGAAAACTTGGCCATGGGCAAAGCAAAAAATTGTCATCTAGTATGTTGGGAGGGGCAGGGTTTTAGCCAGCTTCTTCTCTGTCCTAAAGAGCCTCTGAGCATCGTCTGATGCTGAAAGAAAACAGTCTTCCAAGCAAAAATGAGAAATGTAGTTGAAATTCGTAGGTTTCTGTGCAAGCCAAACATGCTGCTTGTTGATGTGTGATCTTGTCAATATGAGAAAGTTGCTTAGTTTCTGAAAAATGGGAGTTACAAGCTTTTGCTTGGAATTGTGGTAAGGAACTGCAGTAAGACTGGTTGAGAGCTCAGCTGGTGCTTGGGCTCCTTCTCCCCACCCAGCAGCTGTTGCTTCTGGTGGAAATTCTTGCTGTTCTCAAGAATTTCTCCAAAGATAGTTTAGAAAGAAGCAGACTTGATCATGTTTCTTCTTGCTCTGAAAATTTTGGCTTGTCTCAGCTTGGATAAGAGGCCTTCTTAGAAGCCTCAGCTCTCTCACCTTTGTGGTCACCCTCTCTCACCCTCTTACAGGATTTTCTTTTCAGTGGAGAAATGAAGACAGTTCCTTTACATTTGGTTCAAGGAGAAATATCCAGTACGTGACCTTAATTAGCAGTCAAGGCATTTAATCTGCATACCATGTAGTTATGTATATGGCAAGTTATTCCTGTATTTGCAGTGCAGACTGTACCTTATCACACATAGCGTGGTGCTGGGGAGAGTGGAGGAGAGGACATTCCCTCATTTGAAAAATTGAGGGCTTTTCTCTTTTACATTGAGCTGTGACTGTAGGTGGGAATAGTACCTCCCAAAGTTGTGTCCTGCTGGCACTAGTTGGATCGTGGTACGGTGATCAGAGGCAAGAAGTAGCAAGAAAGCCTTGTCCTCCTTACCTTGTGGACAGAGAAGGTATGTAGTGAATCCCTCAAGTTTCATCAGCTTAATATTGTCTTTGAGCATTGCTGTGGTTTGAATGGTGCTCTCATGGCATGCCTCAGGTCACCTGCTGACACCGAATGTTTTGGGAGGTGGTATTTTACATCATGGCTCAAATTCCACGGGCTGCTTTGGCCTGAGGATCTTTTTTTCCCTAAGTAAAACTTAAACTCAAATGTGTATATTCACAGCTGGTTTTATTGTATCTCCTTGCATGTACTTGACCACATGTGTGGTAAGGGCTGTGTGTAGTGGGGGGAGGAAAGCTGCTTAGTAGAGCTGTGAAATGACTGCAAAAGGCCTTTTCTCAAGGGATGAGGTCTCCAGTATGCAGTAGGAAGGTGGCACCCTGGGGCAAGTGCCTTTATGGTTTAATAATTCGGATTAAAATGTAACAGTGATTTAGGAGAAAGGAACTAAAGAAACTAGAAAATAAACTTGGAAGTCTGATATCTTTTTCAGTATGAAATCAAACCGTTATGGGGTTATGCTCTTGTCTGTTTGAAAAATGGTTCAAGTTGGCTTTTGGGCCTCTTTGGAAATGAAAAGTCAAAAATGGTTTGTTTGAAAAATATAAAAATGAAAGAATTTCTGAGGGAAAAAAGAATCTGTACTATTGGCTGAAGTAAAATATTAGTTGATGGCTCAGCTTGCACCGTGCAGGCAGCAGCCCTGAAGTCTCAGCTCCAAAGCACCACCTGGGCCACCTGTGGCACCGAGCACGTCCGCCTTGCTCAGCGGTTTCTAAGAATGAAAATGTTTTAAGTTAAGCCTCTTCTTAATGAAGAAAAATCCCTGCAGTTATTGGGAAAGCCTCCAAAAGCTTGTGTGAGGTAGTGAGGTTACATATTGGGATGCCAACAGTTTGTGGAAGTTCCTGCGGAGCAGACAGCACAGAGCAGTCCTTGTCCCACCTCAGCGTTGAACGCAGCCAGCGTCTGCAGCCCGAAGGGCTTGAGGACAACCAAAATGGATGGGAGCAGGTGCCTGCAGAAAGTGCCACCGCAGCTGCTCCTGCGCTGCACGGCTCGCATCGAAAAAACGGATGCCAGGGAAATCAACAGCTCTCACTTGAGCCTTATCATTAGGGTGGCTTGGGATTTTTTTATTTTTATTTTTTACTGCCTGAAAAACCTCCCCTAAACCACCATGCTCATTCAGATTTGGGAGAGGGCCACCCGTTGCCCCTGTGATTTGAGAAAGCATCACTGTTGCTGGTGTGTGGCAGGCAGGTGGAGGGAACTGCCTTCGGCGGCGCACCTACAGAGCCTCTCACCTGGATGCTTCTTAAATAAGTGGTTGCTGAGTGGTGAAATCAGCTGTTCAGCAGTGGCTGCCTCCTCTCCTTTCTCCACACAAATGTGCCATTGCCCAGTTGCAACTGGTGAATTTTTTTCTTCTCTCTTTTGAAGAGTCAGTTCCTCCGTGTCTAACCCGCAGTGAGGGGAGCAGTGTGACCACGCTGCAGGGGAAGCTGCTCTCCTGGCTCTCGAGGCTGTGTCACAGCCACAGAAACCCTCCTTCCTGCCACAGCAGGCTTGGTTTGTTGGACTTTTTTTTAAAAAAAGCAAAACAAAAACCACCTGTTGTTCCTGGCATGCTGCCTTCTTGGTTTTATTTCTCAAACTTGTAAATGAGGGAGGAGGAAGCAGCTAAATGCATTTTTGTCTGCCAGCAGGGCAAGGATTGGAGCTTTAACTCTGGTTTCATCCATCACCACCGATCCTGCCTGCAGATCTGGCCCCAGGGTGGAACGCACCGTTCAATGTTTGCTGTACCTCGGGTTAAGCAGTGAAGAGTAGCACAGCACTGGCTTATCAATAGGATTTGGTTACAGCAACTGGAAATTATTTGGAGCTTGACAGCTGTGCTGAGCCAGGGTGATTTTTGGCATGGCCGCCTGGAAGGTCCCCGTAGGAGGGGTATTTAGCAGATAAAAGTTTTGTACAGGCATTTTGTGGCAATTAGTGAGCCTTGTAGATGAGGCAGGAGTAAAGAAGCCACAATGGTGGTGGTATCTGCACTTCTAAGTGGTGGGTCTGAGTTGTGCTAGAGCTGTTGAGGAAAATAGGTACTGCTGCTCCTGTTCAGAAGGGCTTTGGATGTCAGTACTGCCTTCATCCTCACTTCTTTGGGAGCAGGTGAAAGCTGTCTTGTGCATGATGCCCTCTTTTTGTTGTTAACTAGCGATCAGAGATGGTCTCTTTCTCCAGCAGGTTTAGCAAGCTGAAAACATGGCCACGAGCGCCGTTCCCAGCGAAAACCTCCCCACGTACAAGCTGGTGGTGGTCGGAGATGGTGGCGTGGGGAAGAGTGCTCTCACCATTCAGTTTTTCCAGAAGATTTTTGTGCCGGATTATGACCCAACTATTGAAGACTCCTACTTGAAGCACACAGAAATAGATGGGCAATGGGCAATTCTTGATGGTAAGCTACTCTCGCGGTCCCTCGTCTCTTAGAGCTGAGCATAAGTGCAAGTAGATGCCACGCCTCCCAGAGCGTGGTGTGTCCTGGTGTCCCTCCTACTCTACTGTGGGCTGCCGGGAATCTGAGTGGAAACGGGCCCGTGAGCTGCAGCACGTGCTCTGCAGCTGATCTCCAGCAAAGCTTTTGCTTCCAGTTGCATTGGTTCCAGCTCTGCACAGTAATGTTTCCTGCAGGAGCGTACAGACCTATAGATCATGACAGACATTTGGGGTAGGCTTCTACGAAGGGTTAATTACAGCGCTGTGAGGTGGCTACTGCTAATGATACTTCATTGTGGTTAGGTTCATCCCCTGGGAAATAACAGCAGGTGGGTAACTGAAGGAGAGTTATAACCAGAAAGAACATTTAATCAAAACTCTCATCCACTGACAGTGAAGAATTGTGACGCCTCTTAACTGCCGTCATTCAGGTGTGATATTTTCATATCTAGTTACATGTCTGATTTAAATACTGGCAGGGTACCAGCCTGGAGAGCTTCTGTAACCAAGACCTTTCTGTTCTTTGAAGAAAAACGTGCTTCTTAAAAACAAACAGACAAACAAAAAGCCAAACAAACCAAACACCAAAAAACCCCAAACAAACCAAAACCAGCCAACCCCACAAAACCCAGAAACAAACCGTCTTGATTCTACATAAGAGGAAAAAGCCCTGTATTAGCTAAAGCTGCAACTTACTAATTTGTGCTGCAAAAGACAGGCTGACCACAGCGCTAAGGGGTTTTGTTTGGCTTTACATAATAATTAGGTAGTGTGTAACAATAAGCAAACATTTTGTGCCTTAATTACCCGAGTGCATGCATGTGGCCACTAACACAACTGAAGTAAATTTAACCTCACTTGTGTTGAGTTCCTGCCTCCACCCTCTTGTCAGGAAGGTGCTCGAGATCTCTGGTGTCTCTGATTATGTATCGTTGGGGAGTGGACACCGAAAACTAAGGGGTCGGCTCGAGTGGTAGAATGTGGAGACTGGTGGGGTTTGCTGTGAAGACCATAAGCTGGGTCTGCAAACCTGAGATCTTAACTGCATTCTTAAGGATTTATGAGACGCAGTTTAGTGCGTACAAGTGGGCCCAAGGTCCTTAAAGAACAGCCTTTACTCAGTATTAAAAAAAAAAATAATTTAACAACTTAATCTCGCCAACATTTGTTCATTTAAACGTTAGGTAGTTGGATGCTGATATGAGGGAGTATTTGTGAAATTGGTGCCCAAATGTGTCTCTTGTCGTCTTCATCAGAGACACCTCCTCTCAATTGCCCATCACATAGTGTACCTGTGCACCTTTATTTTTAAGTGCCAGTGCTATATAAAAGAAAAATCCAATCTTGCTGTAAATTAAGTCCATTGTTTCTTCTCAGTCCAGAATCCATCACTCTGAAATAAGCAACCTTTATCTTAGCCAGTATGCCCTGCGTTCTGACAGAACAGTACCAGCTGCTGTACACAGCGGTGCTGGCTGAAACAGCCTGGGGTTTGTGAGTTATCTGAAGGTAGAAAAGGCATCTTTCACTGAATATTTGGAATTTTTATTTAATCGAAAAAAACAGTCCTAGCCTGGGTGGGTGTTGGGGGAAAAGATTGCTTTCCAACAGGCAGAAACTTAACCCTTTGTTTTACTGAAAAAGCCTTTCTTTTGCTCATATGGGGTTTAGTGGCTGTACTTGAGCTGAACTGGACTCAGCTGTGGCCTTGAATGGCATGTTGGGAATCCCTGACTTTCAGAGTTCACGTGCCCACGGATGCATTACATCCACAGAAGTGAAACTGCAGCTTCTCCTTCTCTTTCCTACTGCTTGAGATTTTGAACAATCAGAGTTTTGGCAGAAAGGCAATATCCTTGCTTGGAAAAGCATGTCAGACTTTACCATCTGCCTGGTAGAAACAGGGCATAGACTATTATGTGTCTTCTGCCACAGCGCTCTCTAATAGGCTTTGCATCTAGGCCCTTCTCAGCCGTTACCATTTACTTGGACAGCTGCTCTTGTTGTGGTTACATGCGGTTGCATGAATTACTTATGGTATAAAATTAGGGACAAACATGATAGCAAGGGTAAAGATGCATCATGATAAATTCCAGGCTTTCCAGTTGTCCTTTGTGACCAAATCCATCGCAAGCTGTTGTTTCGTGCAGTATGTGGTGGGAAGAAGAAGCTGCCCACTCCCAAAATAGGGACTAGTTTTAGAAGATGAAACTACCGTGTGAGGGGCTCCATAAGCTTCTGAGTTTGCAGAAACAGTTACTAGTAAAAACCCATATACATTGGCATCCAATAACTTAATAAAAGTTTAAAAGAAACCCCAGAAAGCACAGCTCACCCTCTTCCAGGCTGTTGCCTGAGCAGTTCTGTACAAAGCAGCCCTAGCATTTGGTATTTGCACCAGCATTATGTTGTAAAAAACCCCTTGTGCTAGCCAGCTCGCATAAAGCATTTGGCTTCCTTCCATCAAGACCTCCACCCACATTTGTCCAACAGCACTAACTGGCAGCATGATGGAATGTTTAACTTGCATTTTTTTTCCTTTGCTGAAATCTCACTGAAAGTAGACTTAAATGGAACAGGCTTTTATTTCAGGTTTCAGACCTCGAACCAAACCAGTGTTCAAACTCTTCTTTTATGTATTTGCTCTCTGGCTTGGGCATGTCTATGTGTCTTATTTTCTCACTGAAGAACAATCTGTGATAGTTCCCTGCCTCCCAGAAGACTGCGGGACTTTTGCTTAGAGTGTTCAAGCCCAACACTACACAAAAACACTCTCTTGGTGGCTTTACAGCAGCTTTAAAAGCCCATGGATGCAGTGTTTGGAGGACAAGTGTTGTACTGTGGAACAGGGCTCTTAACCTGTGTGAGGGGTGCACGGGCAATCTGTGGCTAGCCCATTTTTTTAACTGCTGCCACCACCACAAAGGGTTAAGATCAGCCCCCAATTTTCTCTCTGTGTATTACCTTCATTTATTCCCCACTGTCCACTCTGAAATAGCACGATGTGCTTGGCTAAATGCATTCACACGCAGGTGCCATAGAAACACGACAGGTCAGAATTAAGTGGGGGCCAGGGTTAATCTAGTTTGATTAGCTGTTGCCCCAATTGAGTCGCTATCATTAATTTTGTACACTCCTTTCTGTGTGCACACCCACTTAGTAATTAGCAAAGGATTTCTCTTGGCGTGGCTGCAAAATGCCAGTCTAGAATTATTATTCTGGGCATGAAGCCAGAAGTGAATACCTCGATATGGCAAAAAATTCCCAATGGTTCAGAATTCCTCATGGCTCAGAAACCACACAGAGATAAAAAGGTGGAGAGGAAGAGATGGCCACAAGTGCATTGCTTGGGCATGTTGATGAATTGGACTAAACTCTTAGCTGTCAGTAGGGCTGTGCCAATCGGTACCAGCAAAGCAAGTGGGTTGGGTGAAAGGAGGCTGTGGTCTCCCTACTCTTCCCTTTCCTTCCGCTGGAATGATTTAGAGGAAACTCCCACTGCCTAGAAGTTGTCTTCTTACTCCTGAACTTGTTTCATTTCTCTCCTTCCCAAGCCCCGCTCTCAATCCCTGGGTGCCCTTGCTTTGGACTAGACCTACAGAGCCCTGGTGCGCACCCCTGTGCGGTAACACCTTCCCCAGGCTCCCTTTCTGCCCGTGTCTCACGTGCATCGCTTTTGCCGAGGGTTTGTGCTGCTAGTCATCCCAGGACAGGCTGTCTGCTTTTCTGCTTTTCTCCTCAGAAAGCTTGGGAACAATTCAGCCAGGAGGCCAGGGGGAGATCAAAGGTCGCTTCAGCTTGCAGGCTAAAGGGTTGGTTTGCAGCTCACTTTCTTTTCTTTTATTTAAACTTTGGGTAGTGTCATTGAAAGAATTAAAATTCAAATTAAGTTTTTACTTTCATTGTTTTTATTTGTGTGTACAGTATTTCCTCCCCCCTTCATTGGTGGGATTTTGCAACCTTGAGAGACGATTTTTTGTCTTGAGTTGTGGGGATTTTTTTCTTGCCAGGAAAATTTTGATGTTGCAACATGGAAAACCCAAGGCTTTGAATCCTTGCCCTTTGTTAGAGAAAGAGCTCCATTAAGGGCTCGCATCTTTATACTGTTTATTGACGTGGAAGCCTTTCTTCTGAAGGCCCTTCATTTCTTTTTCCTTAAAGAAAGGGCAGGAATTCAAGTCCTCAGGTTTTCCCTGTTATAACATCTGTGTATTTAGTCAGGGCACAGAAGAAGGGCCCATAAAAGCCCCAGTGTTTTCCCATCGTATTTTTTTCCCTGAGGAAAGCTCTTGTGCTGGGGACAGCGTGGCTGTGTCTGAGAAGGAGCAGATGCAGCAGTGACCGCGTGAAGCATCTACCTCACCTTGTGCACAGCATGGGCACCTCACACCTCTTCAGGGTGCCTTGGGGTGTGGGAATATAGAATGTAAACCGTGGCCCCTGCACTTCATCTGCTCAGTGCCCAGAATACTAATTCTCCGGCTGAAGCCAATGGCTGGTGAGGAGTACTCTCTCCCACCACGCTGCTGATGGAAGGAAGATGAAGGCTGCAGGGATGGTTTTCCTCAGCCTGAGACTCTTTAGTTTGACTTGTCTCAATTCAGGTTAAGTTTTCCCTTGAGTTTAGCCACCAATCCGCAGGGCAGCTGGGGATGGCTTTCTCTCTGGCCCCACCTTTTGAAGCAGAGTGGCCATGAGGAGAGGAAAACAAGGCTTGGGCAGAGAAGCACCATGAGGAGTCTGGCTCTGTAACCTGTGGCCTCCTGACCGTGCCACAAGGTGCTCTGAGAGCCGCACTGAGCTGTGGTCAGGACCGGCTGCAGCAATGGGCAGCTGCTGCTTGGAATGGGCTGCTGGTGTCTGATTTGAGCGATGAAACGCAAGGGCTGAAGGATAAAAAATGGGTTTAACCTGCCTGTCTGGTCATCTTTGTCCCCTTAGATGCCATGGACAGTGGAGAAATTCTCTTCAGTCAATCTATTCGCCTGTCTGTCCAGCAGTGTAGAGATAAAGATGTAGGAGGGAATTTTGCCTAGGTGTGAAAAGAGGAGAGGAACTCACCTGCACACCCGGATCTTAGCTCCCCGAAGGCTGTGTTTGAATCTGAACTGGATCCAGCCTAGGCTCTAGGAAAAGCAATGCTGTGACCTAGATTTCGTGGTATGTCTCTGCCCATGGCTTAGATTTACGTGCCTGTGCCTTGGGATGGACACTCAGAGCACTGTCTGTTGCTGAGGTGTTGCCACATAAAATACCTGGAAGCACTGAGTGCTTCTGTTTTGGGCCACAAATTCCTGTGTATTCCTGGGCTGCTGTGTCTGCTCAGAAGTGCTCTCTAAGCAGCCACACTCTTGCTTAACCCATCAGGATTCACAGGAATATGGTGTGGAGAGCTCTATGGGAGCAGGATTCAATTAGCAAGGAGTTCATCACCACAGCTGGGGTCACATCCACTGGCAAATGGAAAAGGCCATCTCTTCGCTCAGCAATCTCTTACTGGCAGAGCAGGAGACCTTCCTGCTGGGCTCTTAGAGCCTAATTGCTCTTAGTTTAGTTTCCAGCTGATTGTGTGATAACGCTGTAAAATGGCTTTGCCCTCTTTGGAAGTCTGTTCCTAGTCAGGCACAGTCCTTGCCTTCTCTCTCCTCGATCTTTACTCGGTCGCTTTTGTTAACGCTCCTCCTTGCCTCTTCTTTGGTCAAGTTTGTGGGAACCTTACCAAACTTGTTGTTGGAAGTCCTTGGTCGTGCGCTGCACTGCCTATGAATTTGATTTCAGTTCTTGGAAGCGTGAAGTAGGGGAAACCCGCTGTGCCTTAGCCCAGCCTTGTTTCCACACTGGCTTTTATGTGCTGCCAGTGGGACAACTGCTAATAAGAGGCAACTGCTGGTTTAAAGTGTACCAGGGGAAGGGAGAGTTCACAGTTCTTCTCTGCTTATGGTTATTTCTGTGTTGTCTGGCATCGTGTCTGTGGAAGCGGGAGTTTTAAAAGAAGGTGAATGCTGGCTAGTGTCCTAAACCTCCTCACCCCTTTGGGAAGGCAGCCAGATCATCTTCCTAGTTTCACCTTCCTAAGGTTTGTCCTTGCCACTTTCATCTTCCTATAGGTAAGAGTCTTCTTGCAGCTCTTAGGCCACAAGATTACACCAGAAGCAAAGCCACTTTGCCTCTGGCCCTTTTTCTGTGCTGATGCTTTCAGGGATGTGGTCCCATCCTGCCTGCAGAGGATCCAGATCGCACTCTCCTCTCTCATTGTTTACAATTCATGTAACACAGAAGTGCTAGATGGGGGGTGGGGGTGGGTGTTGGCTTTATGAAGAGCACATTTAAAGTTAATACAAGGACTTTCTCTGGCCATACACATGATGCTTAACTTTGCATGAATAGCCCATCTGAGATTAGCCTTAACCTTCATGGCTGCATGTCTTTTTACTGGCATATTCAAAGTGCATTGTAAATGCTGCCTGGACTTGCTTGCCTCTCTAGGAATGCTGAAAGCGAATTCCCTTTAAAAAAGGCCTGCTGACACAGCAGCCCTGCCTGTGTTCAGCATGATGCCATGGCTAGGATCCAGGCAAGGCAGGAGTGGCAGGAGCACGGCCCGTGCTGTCCCCTGGGTATCCCCACAGACACCCCCGAGCTCTCATCCCCTGCCCTCTTGCAGGGGACATGAAGCTTTGGAGGGTCAGCAGCTGGGGCTGGGTTGGCGGGTGCAAGAGCAGAGCTGGGTGCTTCTCGAGCATTTCACAGGAGGTTTGCAAATGTGCCAGGGCAAGGGGAAGTCCCTAAGCAAATTACCATGCAGGATACAGCACAGCCCTCCCCACCTTCCTGCCCATGGCTTGTGCTCAGGCACCTGCCTTGTCTGGAGGGGGAGTGAGGGCAGGAGAGCCCAGCTGCCTGTGAGAAGCTGTCCCACTCCACCACAGGGTGGGTATGTGTGTTGGAGAGGGGAAGGGAGTGTGCGTTTTTGTGTGTGTGTGTGTGTGTGTGTGTGTGTGTGTGTGTGTGTTGGTTGTCAGCTCTCAGCCCTGCCCTGACATCACCTCCAGCTGGCGCAGGAGTCAGATGAGGTCAGCCCAGCTTCTCCTTACAGGTTAGGCAGGTAGGAAGGATTCATTTCCTCTTCCATCCCCACCACCCGGTCCTGGCCTTATTCCATGGTAGCAGAGCTGCCCAGGGCATAGAAATTCACTGGCACTTGCAGTGTCTTTGGGTTGGTTTTCTTTTTTCTTTTTTTTTCTTTTTTTTTTGTACAGTCCTTAAGAATAGCCTGGATGCCTTTGAGCTGAGAGCCTTGTTTCCTAGATTCAGAGAGGAGAAGCAGGATAAAAGGCTATGAAGAGACACCCGAGACTTCCAGCAAGCTTCAGCTACTTGGCAAACAAGCCTAAATCTCAGGGTCTCTGCGAGAGCCTGGAAGCTCTTTTCACCTTAAGGGCTCATGGAAACACAGTCAAGACCAACTAAGGCAGGTGAACAAATGAGGCTGACGGCTTTAAAAGTCCTGCCATCACCAAGTAATGTCTCCAGGTCCACCAGCGTAGCTGCCTTTCCTCCAGACATGTAGTGCAGCGTGTGGGCTGGCTTGTGGGGTGTGCTGTGACGTGCAGCATGTCCACCTGCGGCTACCTGCGCTGATTCAGCAGGAACAACAGCAGCAAAGTGGGCTTTATCCTGGACCCATCTAGAAACCAGGGCAGCCCAAGGACTTACCCCCGCAGGAAACCTCTTGCGAGGACTGTGGGCCTGCTCAGACTAGAAAAACCCGTATCAAGACCTGCTGCTC
This sequence comes from Baryphthengus martii, assembly GCA_013396935.1. Lineage (NCBI taxonomy): Eukaryota > Metazoa > Chordata > Aves > Coraciiformes > Momotidae > Baryphthengus > Baryphthengus martii. The sequence continues at coordinate 697,201 of VWZK01019620.1, forward strand.
TGTCAGCAGTATGCTCCCACCACAGTCTCCGTCCACCGGTGCCCTGGGCTTGCCGCAGCACTTGTGGGCAGCAGATGCTTACGCTGTGGCTGTACAGCGGAGGCAGAAATAGTTTTCCTACCCAGCCCATTATGACTGGGATGTGAAAATGTTCCCAGTCATCATTTAGGTGTTTGCATCTAGGGTACAGTGATGCATTAGGACTACTACTTCTGAGCAGCCGATGCACTTTGAGCTCACACCGCATTCATACTGGCATTGCCTAAACAGAGAAACTCCTCTTGGACCCTTCTCCTGCCAGTCAAAATCCTGGCAGTGTGCGAAGCCCAAGATTTGGCACTGATGTCTGCATGGGTATGTGGTGCTTGCCCAGAAGTTCCATCATGTGGTCTGTGATGTAGCTGCTGGGACGCCCTGTGATGTAGCTGCTGGGACGCCCTGTGAAGCAGAAGATGGAGAACCAGGGAGTTATAGTCACGTTAGAGAGGAGGTTAATCTGATGGGGAACAGCGTCTGGGTTGCTGCCACAACTAGGGTGTTCCACGGGAGTGGAGCATAGATTTAGGCATTGTGGATGCATGGAATCATGACTGCTGTATGGGATATGCAAGTCACTTAAAACTTTTCTACCAGTTTTAATTAGCTTCATGATATCAGCGCAGCATTTGGGACTAAATATTTCAGGGGAGTTTCTCAGGGCTGTACAGCCTTCCTCTGAAAGCACGGGATTGTGTAGAAGCTAGATCCAGGTATTGAGGAAAGGACGGTGCTTGTAGCTATTACTTCAGGTTGACTCCCAGTTCCCCTTCACCATGCAGTCTGTAGATCATCCCTGACATTTAAATTGGCGTTTGCTTACTCTTCCAGTCTTGGGTTTTCCCATACAGGGAAGAAGGAGAGCTGGGAGAGGGAAAGATGGATGGCTGTGAAATACTTTGAGCCATATCTTGCCAGAGGAGCAACTCCTCAAGTTCAGTATTCAGGACTTGGAAGTGTTTTTTGTTTTGTAACAAGAAACCATGTCTATCCAATTTGCTTTCATCAAATCTTGCAACCGTTGAGAGGACCAAGCCCAGCAGAGGCAGAAAGGCCATGTAGGACACATGGTAGTGACAGCAGTCGCAGGTCCTCACAGTAACTAAAAACCTTTGTCTCTTCTGTCCTAGTTCTGGATACCGCGGGGCAAGAGGAGTTCAGCGCAATGCGGGAGCAGTACATGAGAACCGGAGATGGTTTTCTGATAGTCTACTCGGTGACAGACAAGGCGAGCTTCGAGCACGTGGACCGGTTCCACCAGCTGATCCTCAGAGTCAAGGACAGGTGGGTGCTGTGGAGCCAGGCACTGCCTGACCCCTCCTTCTGCTGCTCTGGAGACCACGCCGTGTGGGTGGCCGCACTGCTCACCCTGCCTTTCACCTCCTGGGTGCTCTGGGGCAGATCCTTGTGTGTGGGTTTGTGGACCTACATATGAGGAATAAGAAGTGTTTTACCTCTCCTGATAAACATATAGTGCTTTCAATGTGGAAAAGTTCACTAGTGTCATGATGGAGTGAAAATGGGTCCGGAAGGGAGAAACTCCTGCCAGAATGGTCTGGCAGAGCAGTGTGAGAAAGGCAGATCGGACAGCTTTGAAGGTAATGCTTGGGCTGTCAAGAGGGAGGAAGGGTGCTGTGTGCACAGTGCAGGCTCTTTGGGAACACCAGCAGGGAGTTAGCAAGTGTTCATTCAGCCCTAATCTTTTAGTGTGTCCTGGCAGCATCCTCCTTTCCCTGGCTTCAGTTTCTGCCAGACAGACCTTAGAAGGTCCTGCATGATTTGAGGCTGTCAACAGGTGTCTTGAAGGAGAAAACACCTCATGTTGGAACAAAGTATGTTTCTTACAAGGGGTGAGATGGAGTTAACGCATATGCTCCATAGCAACTGTTTTTCAATTAATGAAACATCTCTGTGTGAATGGGGAGAAAGGAAGAGAGATTGTCTGCTCCCCTCCTTCTGCGTGCATGGGAGAAGGTAGCGCTGGGAGTTCCATCGTGGTAAGGAAACGCGTCCTGACAGAATGAGGGGAAGCTGCCAGTTTATCTCCGAGATAACTCCCTCTTCCCATCCCAGTTCAAGAGACAATGAATCCATTCTCACTGGGTGGGGTGTGAATTAAGCCCTTATACGTCTGCAGCTTGGAAACACTTAGTTTTTCCATTTATAATAGCTTTTAATTATGGAAGTCATTAAGAAAAGCCACCAGAGGGTTCAGGCCTTGTTGCTGGCTTCCTTTCACAGCTCTGAATAACTTCCCCACAGGAAGGGTGGACTCGTATCATGTGAGGTTCACAGCTGACAGCTCTTCCAGTAAAGCATCCCAAGTGGAGCCCACAAGAGTGAAAAATAAAGGAAAAACCACCCTTTGATTTCATCTAAATGAAGAAAAATGTCAGTCGCTCAGTGTGCCTTCCAGATCACAACAGTCTTTTCTTCACTGCCAGCTCAGCTTGGGGCAAATTAAATCTGTTTCTGAAAGCTGTAGAAGACAGGACAGCATTTCCTGTAACCTGCCCCAAACCACTGTCAGTTTTATCTAATGCAGCTTTGTGAAAATACCATGCCGTAGTCATTGTTTTGCTCTGGACTGAAACTGTTACCCCTCGGTACACTCTGCAAACACTGCGGCCAGCCTGTGAGAAGCAGGAAGTGAAACAGGCTGGTGAGGTGGTTTTTGTTTCCCTGCTCAACGCCACCGAAGCATGAGAAGCTCGACACTTCATCCGAAACCTGAGCTTGCACAGAAAATCACAGCCGTAGGTGCAGCCTCAGTAAAGAAACCGTCCCGCCAGACCCACAGGTAGCTGTGAGCAGAGCATCGCCCCGGTTTTCAAGCTAGCAGTCAGTTTTGGCAAGATAAAATCCTGAGGAATTGCAGGCCGCTGCTTTAGCAGAGCTGTTCAAAGCCTTCCTCCTGTTTCTTTCCATAACCTTCATTACACTAAAACTTCCAACTGTAGTAGCTTTGTTCAACTAGCAATCATACAGCTTGCAACTGGGAACAGAGTCCCCACAGAGTGTTACGCTTGATGTAAACAAGGAACATGAGATACCATCCAAATGTAATCTCATTCTTATCCGTGTGCTGCAAGCCAAAAAGAAATCAAATAATCCAGGCAAGCAGGTGTTTTGCTCCAGAGTGATCAGAGTCAAGATATATCAATGCTCAGGTATTAAAATTAAATCAAAGCCACATTATCAGAATGAATAACTGCTAGACTCGTTTAAAATGCAGAGTGCAGTACAGTATTTTTCCAGCCAGAGCAGTGGGCAACATGCCAGAGAGAAGATGGAGCCCTTATCGTCTTGATGAAAAATGACACAAAAATGCTGTTTGAAAACCCAGAGTCACTCAGGGAAGTGTTTTGTGCAGAAATGAGTACGGCCAGCTGCTCCTTACCTCAGTAAAATCAGCTCTGTTGCAGGAGAGAACACTGAAATTGTTTTAGGAAGTTTTAAATACAAAACCCCATAATAATACAATAACTGTCAATGATCAGAAGCGACCTCCTAGCAGTGGGTGAAGGCCCTGCAGCACAACTTTGCTCTCTGTGCCATGCAGCCAGAGGACAGGTTCCTGCAGCGGAGGGGGGTGGGGTGGGCAGCAGCCGCACTGCCGGGACCTCCCATGGCACGAGCTGCCTTGGTTCTGTTTAATCACCAGAGCTATGGGGATTTCTACCAGGCAGAGCCTGACCCGCACGGCTCATCAGGAGAGCCTCATGCTGGTCGTGCTGCGGAGAGATGGGTGTCTTCTCAGGCAGTGGTTGAAGACAGTCACTTACATGCCTGATAAAGTTAGAGAAATACTAAGTATTATTACAGAAGTAAGCGGGTTTGATACGAAAGGATGGTTGTTCATCAAGTTTTTGTTCTGGGATTAGAAGCAGGAGATGGTAGGTAATAGCATCTGGAAGCTCAGCAAGACTCTCTCACTCCCTCCAGCCTCCTTCCAGCTACCACTGCCAGTCTTTCTGTTAGTCTCGGGATAACAGCTGATGGGGATCTTTACTCCAAATTATTTTCTCCCCCATTTCATGCCTCTCCAAGCACCAACTCCCACAGTGTATCTTTTCTTCCCCCACAGTTGCTTTCAGGGGATGACCAGGACATGAACCAACGCCAGTTCCTCCACCGTACCTCGTTACCTTGCAGTGATGAGCAGCTGCCAGGATACGCAGTTGCTGAGATGCCTTCACTGCTACACAACAGTCCTGGTCTCCTGTTCAGTATCTGTCTCTCTGTCTCGGTTAACTTCCTGACTAATTCTGTAGTTCTTTCTTCACCCGGTTGGATCTTCAGGCTTAGCTATTATCAGGCATAGCAAAAATGATGACACTCAGTCTCTGCAGTGCCCGCAAATAAGAGCGACTGTGTGCACACATGCAGCTTGTCAAGTAAATGTTTACACTGTGAACATAGGTGTTCGTTTGGCTTCTAGGGGCTGATCTGTGTTCATTTGGTCTTTCTTTATATTTCTCTACATGTATGTGGTGTGTCTGTAACTGAAAATATTAGATGATGTCAGCATCAGAAAGTGAAACTTACGCTCAGCATTTTTTGTTGTAGTCTGTTAATAATTGGGTGGTGGTTCTGATTCTTTTTCCAGAGAGTCCTTTCCGATGATTTTGGTGGCGAACAAAGTCGATCTAATGCATTTACGGAAAATTACAAGAGAACAGGGAAGAGAAATGGCAACAAAACATAATGTAAGTTTGTGGGATTGTTTAATTGGTTTTTCTAAGTCCCATTACAGACCCTCAGAATGGAATTCTCTGCTCATTTGGAGCAGAATTAAAGCATTTCTCTTATAATCGAACATCAGCAATTATATTTCTGACTATTTCAAAGCAGCAGCTACGCAGTTTCCTTTCAGTGGGGCCAGTTCATCAGCTCTGCTGTGCACCAGGCAGTAGAAAACCGCGACTGTCACGAAGCGCTGTGTACAAGGTGTCTGCGAGCAGCTAGAAGTGTGAAATGTTCAGACTGAGGAGAGAAAGTGCGCTCTCCTGGAGTGAAAAGGCAGAGTCAGGCATCAGGGAATACACCCAGGTGTCTGTAGGAAGTGAGCTTCTTAAATATAATGATGTTACAGGGCTGTTAAGCCTATATATATATATCTGGCCCACCATCTTAGATCAGCATTATTTTTCATGCTATAGTTTAACCTGAGAAATTGGTCTTGGATAGGTGTAGATCACATGCTACTCCACTAATCAGTTCTAAGTGCCAGCAGTCCTGAATGCCCAGAAGGAGACAGCACCTCCCCTAAGAGGAACTGAATGCAAAGGTAAAGCCACACAAGCCCGAGACCTCTTGGCAGGTTGTTGTGCCCCAAGGGCAAGCAGTGCAGCCTGGAGTTTGGCACAGGGCGGGTTCGCTCCCCCCTCAAGGAAGCTCCTTTCTGTAGGAGCCAGGACACCTAACTTGCAGCGCAGCGTGTCGCACCCAGCTGTATGTGCGCGCTTTGGAAAAGGCTGTGTATGAAAATACCATATCAGAGGCAGTTTTGTAAGTCTGCCAGCGTGCTGGACAAGCACTCTAGGAGGCCCCATCTGGCTGTCAGACTTTGAAGGAGAAGATCATTTTACACTGAAGGAGAATTGTAGTCACGAAAAATTCATGCAGTAGTCCTAATAAAATGTGGCAAGCAAGAATTTTTGGCAAGTGCTAATCTTTCAACAACCTTCAGCTATTTTCATGTATGCAAGCATAGCTTAGGGGGAGAGAAAATCTGACAACATGAAGTCCATGATTATTCTTCCCCAAACCTGGAGCTCTAATAGCAGCTGGTTTACCTGGTGCTTATTCCAGGCCTTTTGTAAGCACTTGCTGACCTTGCCCTGAGCGTGAAGGTGTTGATAACAGTGTCATGACAACATTTTGTTTACCTGTATGTCCCTGGTTTCTTAGGCACACTATTTCTCCAGTCTTTAGGGTTTTTCATTTTGAAATTGGTTTGCTACCAACATGTAGGCTGTTACTAATCTCTTTCACCATACTCTTCTCACCTCCAGATTCCCTATATAGAAACGAGCGCCAAAGACCCGCCTCTCAACGTTGACAAGGCCTTCCATGATCTCGTGAGGGTAATAAGGTGAGCTGCAAACTCTTCACTTGCTCACTGCCTGTGGATGGGACGTGCAGCAGTCCTGGCCCAGAGAGTCACGGTCTGACTTTCGGGCAGCAGGGGCCAGGTGGTTTGGTTGGGGGTGAGAGGTTTCTGGCGTTTATTAAACTTCCTTGTCCTTTATCTGTGCAGGGATGTTACTAGCGCTTAGTTACCCTTGCAGGACATCAGTGCTAGGCAGGCTGAGAACTAGCACCATGATGAAAATATCTTGTTCAATGAAAAGTGCAAAGCCTACTACAATGATCAGCTTTAAAAGGCCAGCATTAAAAGCTCTGGGCCAGTAATTTGGGTTTTCATAGCTTTGTCCTCTCAGGGTCTCGCGTTGCCAGAGGTTAAAAACAACTAGGAAAAAAAACTACAAAATTCTAATGTTATTGATGACTTCTAACATTTTCTGCTCACTAAATGGAAAAAATGAAGCCGCTTTGTATGAGAAACAGCGTGACCTAATGGCTAAGCTTCAGGTTTCCTCCTCAGCCTGCAGAGGTTTATTCCCAGTTTTGGCATGAGCTGCCTTTGCTCGCTTTGGCAAACGCCTGCTCTTTGGGCAAACCCCTGCTCCGGCTGCTGATGGGAAGGGACTGCCTTCCAAAATCCCGGCTTCCCTGCAGGAAAAGAGCTGCACGCACATCTCAGCCTCTTGGCTGATAATCTCAAATCTCTCAGAGAAGATTTGTTTTTCTGGCACCAGTTGTCTGCCAGATTTTCCTGGGTCCTCATTTTTCATATTTTGGGAGATCGCTGAGCTGAAATCATGCTCCTCCCCGCTGTGCAGTCAAAGTGCCTCACTTGGCAATTAAACCGTGATGCATTTATTCACAGCGTATCTGTACTTGTGAATATCTTAGCGCAGCCTCGAGCCAGCCTCTATCAAAAGCAGATGGTACTGCCCACTCTTCCCACATGTCTCAAAAGCAGGGGGCAGAAAGTCTTTGGAGAACTACAGAGCTGAGCTGGAAATGTCCCAAGCTCTTTCCTAACTGTTCTGTAACTCAGCATTAACTTGCTAGATATCACTTTTGTGTTATAGTGAGCTCTTACCACCATCTATTCTACTCTGGGGAAAAAAAATCATGATCAAAATAAGATGATGAGGCTCTGTTTCCTTTCTCTACGTAGTGGGACTCCAGACAGGTTGGGAGGAGCATTGTAATGAGACATCCCTAAATTCAAGCCCTGAAAATGCACTCCGTAGCCTCAAATATAGGTGATGCAACTCAGGACCCTGAGTAGTTACTGTGAAAGTTATTGCCAGCCAGGTGAAATCCTCCACGGCATCAGAAGCACCAGGGATGTTCACCAGAGCTGGAACTTGGGTTAACTCAGAGGGCATAGAGATGCTGTGTGATCTAGCTGGTCATTTGCCACAGGGCAGCTTTGCTTAGTCTTTGGACATTGCAAACAGTTCACAGCTATAGGATGCATCACCCACCAAGTCCTGCTTTTCTGGGTTTTTTAAGTGAGCTTTTCCAATAAAACGTAAACTTACAGCTCCCTAATAACTGTGTCCTGGAGTGCTTTACAAATGTAGAGGCTCCTCAGAGCCCACGTGAGCTTGCAGGGTGAGGACGCTCCTTCAGGGCTGGCACTGTTTGTGCTCCTTGTACTTGGCTGATTCCCAGTTTATTCTAGCTTCATGCAAGAAACTGCTGTCTGGAAGTAATCCAGAGAGGAATGCAGTGATTGAGTCCACCTGATAGATTTTTTACATTATTTTTTTTTTAATTTCTGGAAACTCCTTTTATTCTGCAGCAGTGTGTACACAAGGACTCTCACAACAGAAATCTTAAGTGGGTGCGGGACGTGATTTTCTGGATCCCTAAAACAGTTCCAGAACACTGTGAACAGCTTTTGGCCACTTAGTGTTTACCCAAATTTACTTTAAAGTGGTTTTTTTAATTTCAGCTGTCTTAGTTTTGAGCTTTAGAGTTTTATGGTTTTCATGCCTCCAGCCTTCACACTTGCAGAAAAAAAAATCTTAGTAGTCAAAGCTGAGTTTTTCAGGTGGTTGCAAGCATTTGGGAGCTGAGGCTGTTAGAAAAACACTAGCTATGGCCATAATGCTTTGTCCCTCAGCTGTTGCATGCTGGTCTGGATAACTTGATCTAAACACTGACATCATTGCCCGGCATACTACATAGCAAAGAGGCTTGTTTTAAACTATTCAAACTCTCATGGTGGTTATTTAGATGCTGTTTGAATGTATGGAAGCTGCTGGTGTTTGTATGGTTTATCTTGCAATAAAATCTACATTTGTGGGCTGCCTATTGGGTGGTTAGACTACAAAGTTGCCTTCTGTTGAATTTGCACCGCTGGGGTGGCCGGGTGACTGCTGCAAAAGGTCCGTTGCAAACAGGCGTTGGGGCAGTGCCTCATCTCAAGGAAAAGGGAGAAGCCCTCAGTGTAACATCTCAGAGCTTGCTCACAATCCACCTGGCTGATGGGGCTGCCGTGGTGCAGGAGTTACTCAGCGCTGTGTTTCTGGTGGCTGTCGCTTCAGATTGCCAGGGACACCTTTCTGGGTTCAGCTCAGTCTCCATGCTGTGGTGCTCTTCACCGCTTCCAGGGGAAGCCAGAGCCCCATCAGCAGCAGGCTGTTTTTTCACTATTGTTTTTTAGCCCCCCTCCATAACCAGGTCCACAGCGGTGCAGCTGGCTGAGGGCAATGTCAGCTGAAAGCAAATCTTTCCAGGAGGGTTTGTGTCTTCCGTACGCTCTCTCTTTCATCCTCTTTCCTAATGGACATGAGCAGCAGTGTGACGGATGACAGTAGCCTTGCTCCCAAGCATCTCTGTTTCCCAGAGCAGCCCCTGGCAGGGGAGGCAGCAGGAGGCACAGTGCCCTGGCAGGCCGTACATCCCTGCCCTTAGACCTGATCTTTGCTTATGGCTTCTTCCCTCCCTCTTCACAAATGCAGGCGGTGCTCTTGTGAGCTGTGTGGTGTGAAAAGCCACGTGGTGGTGGAAGGGGGATATATGGTGATATATATGCAAATATACATCTGCATATAAATATACATGCATCCAGTTCTGCTGGCTGCCCAGGGCTCTGGAAGCTGAGATCTGACTTAGCCTGGTGTCTCACCCGCTTGCTTTCCTCTCTGTCTCGCAAAACAGGCAACAGATCCCAGAGAAAAGCCAGAAGAAGAAGAAAAAGACCAAATGGCGAGGGGACAGAGCCACGGGCTCCCACAAACTCCAGTGCGTGATTTTGTGATGGGACCGCCTGGGAGTGCCTTGGACACCTCCCTCCTCCCCCCTTGACCCACTGCCAACCCAGGCAAGGAGCAGCGGCGCGATGCCCGCACGGCCCCGCTGCCCCCCCGGGCTCCCCACGGTGCCTGGGGCTCGGAGGAGGCAGCTCGAGAGGTCCGGACCCTCGTGGAGGGGGCTGCGTGTCGAGGCCGGCACGGGAGCCGCGTGGATGGGAGGCGGAAGGGATCAGCAGGACCTTGACTCTTGAACATCCCAGCGCCTTCCAGGGGCCTCCATGATGTTTATTTAAAAAAAAAAAAAAAAAAANGGAGGGGGGAGAAAAAGGAAGAAAAAAAAATAAGAAAAAAAGTGTTGGTTTTATCTGCAAACATTTTTCCCTGTGACCCATTTCTGAACGGCCATGAATAGCTCCCTGTTTGGTACAGTCGTCTGTGTATGTGTGGGGGAAGGGAAAGGGCTTTTCTTTTCTTTCTCTAATTTTTTTTCCTCCTCTTCTCCTTTTTCGTGGCTTGCTCAGCGAGTGCTGGGTTGCAGAGAAACACGGCCAGGGTTAGAGTTTTTGCACTGAACTCTCTCTTAGGCGGCAGTGCCAAAACACGACTTCATAGGAAAGTGCATAGATTTGGAGGAAGAAAATGAATTCCAGCTGCTCGGGGCGCTCCAGACATTGTGTCAGACTCTGGAGGGCAGCCAGCTCACAGACCATAAACTACAGCTTAGGAAAGGAGGTTTGGGCTTGGATTATTTTTTTTTTCCTTACCCTTTGTCAAGAGGTTTTGTTTCTGTTTTGTAGTTTGGGGCATGTCAAAGTTAAGACGTTTTGTTAACCTGGAAGTATTTAAATTAAAGTAATTTACAAGTGGAAGGGTATGTCATCTTTAAGGTGGGGGGGGAAGGGAGAGAGGAAGTAAAACCTGAACTGAATTCGTTATCTGGGTGTTGAATTTCTCCCTCATATATGTGAGTAAAGTGGTGTGGTCTAAATCCCTCTTTATTATTCCTTAACCTTTCCCTGCAAAGCCACTCTTGGGTAGATGAATTGTTTTCTTTCTCCCAGGCTCATCTCGCACACAAAAAAAAATCTGTTTATGGGCTTTGGCTCAACGTTTCTTGATTTCTTCTCCCTCCTTTACTGAGAGTTGGTGACTTGAAAGGAAGAGGTATTTTGAAAATTATTCAAGTGGGATGTGTCTCTTCCTAAGCTTACTCTGTCTAAAATGTCTCCCTATATCTTTCTGCCTTCTGAAAAGGCAAGGCAAAAAACCTGCAGCCATTCAAGCAGCCATCTGTGGCACCAGAAATATGGTCGTGCACATCCTGGAGGGGCCACGTTTTCTTTCACACCTTTTCTAGCACTAAGAATCGCGGTAGCAAATTTTTGTTTAATTTTCAGATTGTCGTTTGCTGGACTGAAGCCATCAGCTCCATTCACAGGGTCACCAGACCCATTTAAAAGTAACAGCTTGATTTTCATCAGCTTGAATCCTATTCAGGTATGCTCTATGGGCAGGACTTGAAATACTGGCAGAGTGTGAATGCCTGAGATTCACGTATCCGTGCGCAGAAAATCCTGGTATTGGATACGGAAGATCCGTTCGAGATGGTGGATCATCACGGACATAGTTGTTCATGTTTGCCTTTCCAGTGTGTTTGCCACCAGATCTTGTGTCTTGACTCTTTGCCAGGCCACCTGTTAAAATGGGAGTTGACTGCTGATTATTTTTCAGGTGAGTGAGGCTAATTAAAATGTTTTCCTAATTTATGCAGTCTTCATCAGAGCCAGAAGATGGCAAATGCCTGTGGCTGGCTCAGCGAGCTGCTTACTGTAATGCTGACTCCACTGCCTCTGTCCCCTTTTGTGCAGTGACAGATGCTGGGGATCGATTAAGAAGGGGGACATTGGAAAAAAAATACCTTTCGTGGACTCTTAACATTGGAAGTGGGCCATGTGCTTCAGTAAAGTTGCAACACCCCTGTTTCAGCTGAGATGTGGCTCTGGACCACTGTAGTATTTCTCCCACTGTGTGGTTTCCTTGTTGGCTGAACTGTGGGGACTGAAACCAAATGGGTCAAATCCTGGCTCCTGAGACCTGCCTCTATCATCTGGGGGTGAAGAGCTCCCTGTAGGCATTTCATTTGTTCTGCCTTGAAAACTTCTAGTAAATCAGAAGGTATCTGATATTTGGGTATGTGGCTATTTGGATATGTGGATATTTGCAGCAAATCCAGTTTGCTGTAACCCCCATTTACCATGTTTCCTGCCAGAATCCCTGTCTAGCCTGACTACTGGCTTAATTTTTCTTTTTTAATTACACACAACTCATGCTATGGGATATACAGCCAAGAAGATGAACGCATTTTCAAGGAGCCCTATTAACACCCGTTAGAGCCCTTCCACTTAAAAATAACCTGATTTCTGCTGAAACCTCTCATCCTTATTACTTTTATCTAAACCCTTGGGAATACTTGCCTGGAAACAGCGGGTGTATATCTTGAGTCACATCTGCTGGGTACTCAGCACTGCATGTGAGAAATTAATCTGCTTTTTCTGAAGCATCTTAATTGTTTCGTCAGCTTCTTTAGCAACTAACAGCTATTGCAGAATAACAGGGAGGAGGGAAAAGAAGCAGATTGACAACTGAATATGGATAGCGGCAAATGGGGAAAGCATACCTGTTTTCTTCTGTGTTCATCAACCAGTTTATAGTAAGGAGTGTTTTCCAACATGGATTGCATCTCTAACACATCAAGGGTGCTCAAAATAGTGCAGTATATAGAGCTTACTGGCATCTAACTCATCCTTCCATATTCAGAGCTGTTTGGAAAGCGGGAGCACCTTCCCTGCTGTGTGCAGCTCCTACAGACCTGGATTGTGAGACACTGCTTGGTGGGACTTACGCTACAGAAAGCATTGACTGTGCTGGTGGGAGGCTTTTTTTTTTTCTGTGGAGCGTCCAGTGGATAGTGTTGTCTTTGTTGCAGTCAGAGACAGTCTAGAGAAGGATCCTTGTAGGGGTACACTTGGGGCTCATTTTCCAAAGAGCTCATGGTCCAAGTGACCTAACATCATCTTCAGCCCCTATGTAAATCTGCATTCACTTGTCTCAGACCATCTAGTTCCTCTTCTACTAAACAGGAATTTAGGAGGTTGAGCTGGCCATAGCCTTACCTTGCTTTCAATATATGCTTTCAAACAAAATGAAAAGAGAGAAAACCTTGCAGATTTACTTCTATTTGACAACCAAATGGCCTCCATTTTTCATTTTAGACACTGAGTAATATTTAAAACAACAAAAAATAATCAATCTACACAAGTTTTGGCTTTGTAAAGACAAAATTACCCCCCCAGTCTGGGATCTCATCTCAGCTGTATCACTACCTTCAGGTCAATCACGTTGCTGTTTCCTCCGTCAGGTCCTTCTACTTATAAGGCAGACACTGGCTTTTTTTTCTTCTTGATAGAAGAGATATATGGCATTTATTGTACAAGCAAAGTTATCCGTCTGCCTATCTTTGTCTCTCATTTAAGGAAAAGGAATGGGAAGGAAGACAAGGAAAAGTACATGGCTGAAATAAACACATTTTCCTCTGGCATCAGCAGAGGCTTTAATGTCCCTCTCTGCCTGCTAATTCTAAATGGAACAAAAGCCTGAAAACATGAAAACCAAACAAAGAAATCCCACCTGTGCAGGCCTGCAGGTGATGGGCTACCTACGAACCTGCTTTGTTGGCTCGCTCAGCCAAAGCCAATGCTACCGATGGCAAAACTGCTCAGTGACAGCCTGAGTACATCCGAGTAAACCCTGTTCAGATGATGGTGCTCAGCAGAAAAGCACTAGAGATGATGAACAAGACAAGCAAGAGCTTCAGGAGAGGTTGAAATTGCTTAGTTTGGATCAGATGTTTCTGTTGAACAAGAGGCCACTGCAGTATGTTGCTCTATTCCTTAGCTGTCATAATTGATTTTGGCTGGCTCATTAAAATCTACAGCTGTCCTAGAATTTGTAAATTGGGGTAGGCTGAGGGGTTTAGATGTACGTGATGTGTCTCAGCTTGAGAGGACACGAACATTATTAGGCACTGAGAGGGCAGCATTGTAACACTCACTAAGACGTTTCTTTTTCCTTTTTTCTTTTTTTTGGCTTGTTACCATCCTAAGGCCAGAAGGGTCTGCCCAGAGCCTTGTTCGGCTCCAGTGATTTCAAGGGATGATCACAAAATGCTGCTGAAGTGCTTGGAAAGGAGGTAGTCCCCCCAAGCTCTGCTAAGAGTAAAGTACGATGAGGGGTAGAGAATATAGGAGTGTTTTCAAAGACACATCTTGGGGACTACTCCAGATGTCAGGGTTCAGGTACGTGTTTACTAATGAGGGAGAGAGGGCTTGAGAGCAGTTTGGCATCAGAGAGATAGCCAAGCCCCTGTGACAACTGGCACGGCAACCTGCGTACCTGGCACTGGACAGAAAAACTGTGTCTGGAAATCCAAGTTTTGTGAGCTGCAGTTCAGTGTCCAATCTGCTGTGCAGCAGGTTGGGCAGAGAGGAGAACCTTTAGCGCTCGTAGGAAGTACCACGTTACAGCAATGCAGCAGATGCTGCCGGGAAAGCGAGAGAAAGATGCTGCGGCACAGGGAGTGCTGCCGTTCTTGGTCACTTCTCCCTGTGCCGGGCGGTCTGCCGGTGCCAGTGTCACAGGGGCTCAATTCTGTGTCTTGCATGTATGTACCTAATGCCATGTGAGATGCCTTGGAGCATCCAGAGCATTTGCCTGGAAGTTTCAGACATAACACAAGACCTATGGGAGATCCGTGCTGTTCTGGAGCAACCCCCAGCAGCCAGCTAATATTCACCTGAGCCATTTGAAATGACTCCAAATGCATGTCTTCAGGCAGTTGATTGAGCAGCTAGTTGGTGGTTTGAGAGCCCTTTCCTACTTCATAGCAGTGCTCTGAGTAAAGTTTGTGGCCGTTTTGAGTGTCTGTTGATATTTTAGCTCTTCTCTTGCAAAGTGAGCTCACCTGGTTTTTAGGGACTCACCAAAGCATCAAAACAGAGCCTGAATTTTTGCAGAATGTATTAATTGCATCTTGCAGCCTGAGCAACCTCGTGAGTATCACTTGCACGATTAAGCTGTAAATAATTCAACATTTAGCTATCAGGGATTCCATCAATATTATGCAGGCTTTTTGCTTCTTTTTCTCTTGCGTGCGAGGGAAATAAATATTTCATAGATGATCTCGCAGACACAGTTTCTAGGATGACATGGGACTTGCAGCAGAACAGAGCAGGAAGATGACTCGGCTTGGGCTGGATCCCACGACGAGGAGAAACAAGGAGCGGCAGCACAAAGGTATGCTCTGGTTTGTAGTTCTTTTCCCCACACCGTGGCGAATCGCTGCTGCTTCCCCCCAGCTCCAAGAAGTCACATGTAAGTGGCCAGCAGATCAGGCTGGCCAAGGCATCGGCAGGAGAAGCTGTGGGCGCTGCGCACAGAGGGGAGAAAGGCTCCTGCTCCGCTCGTGAGACCTGCCGGGTCAGGCAGCACAGGGGTTAGGGCTTAGCTCACGGCAGGTACGGGATGCCCAGCAATGCTGAGCGCTGAGTAGAGACAGGCGAAATGCCCTAATCCTGGCCATTTGGGGACAGCTTTTATTATTTCTTTTGAATTGAGGGCTTCCTTTACCAAATCCTGGAGAGCTGGTGATACCACGCCAAGCCCAACAGAGCAGCGTGACTTGCCAAAGCATCGCTACTTCTCTGGTTTCCATCCCTCCTCCCAGGTCTCTATCCTGCAGGCAAGAGTATGTACAACATAGTCTGAGAGCTCAGGCTAGACATGTGGTCAGGTCCAGGAGCCAAAGAGGAGCGACTCAGACAAAATCCTGGATTTGCTCAATAAGAGAGCGGGACCAAGAGGAGGAAAGAGCTTTGTGAAATGGGAGCCTGTTCCATAAAGCCAAATCCTCTGCAAATCTGGGTACGAGACGTTGTATGGTCTGTGATTAAGACAATCTCTGCAGAGAAGTCTGCCCAGCTGAACAAGTTAGGAGCTGGTCCTCGGGCTGCTGCATGCAGAGGTGGTTGTCGTGTGGCTTCTGTGACAGCAGCTCCTCTCGACTACAGTAGTCAAGCCCAACTAGCCCAAGCCACAGTCCGGTATTTGGCATGCCTCTTTGCACCTCAATGGCCCATGTCCCCTTAAAGCAGGAGCCCTGATCCTGGGAACCCACTGAAAGGCTTGGGCACATGCTTAAGGGGCAGAGGTTTCTTTTCTGCAGGCTCCGTAATAAGAGCCACGTTTCAGTCCCTGGGATGTGAGCTGACAAAAAGCAGGAAATTCAAAGTGAAGGCTGATGCGCTGGGCTCTGTTCGCACAATTGTGGCGGTCGAACAAAGCACAATGGTGTGAGCTAGGGACAGGGTGCTGCTCGCCCTCCCTCCAGGAGCTTCCTGCCTTGCCTTGCCCTCATCCCTGTCTCCAAACCTTCACAAGAGCTTAAGCCAGTTTCTGACGTTGTTTCCCACAGAGCTGGTCACAGAGTTTTGTTCCCACGTTTTTTTTCTCAGGTTGGTGAAGTTTCTTTGTCTCCTCCAGCACCCTTTGGCCAGAAGGTGGGAGGTGTTTGGGCAGACTCTGTCAGCAGGTGCTTGGTGGGGAAGAGGAGGTGCAGCAGGAGATGGGTAAAGCAAAGCAGTCACACCACCGACATAAAATACTTAGTCAGAAGTGGCACGCTGCTAGGTTTTTGTTCGTTTTACTGTAGCAATTAACAATTATTCTGGGAAAATTCACGATTCTTACTGCCTTAAGAATAGAGAAGTAGGACTAATGATTTTTCACTTAGAGATCTTAAAGCATTCGTGAATCAATCCAACCACTTTGCAGTCAGGACACTCAGACGTGGCAGGTCTTGTTCTGTAGGCTGCAGAAACGAGAGCGCAGAGACCTGAAGCATGGAGAAAGGGCAAGCTGAAGTTGGTGAGATGCCCGAACACCTAGCACTGCTGGGACTTGTGCTCAATTTGCTTCAAGCTGTGAAAACACAATTAGTATAGACTTAACTGAAGACAAATAATAAATGCCAAAAGAAGAGGTCTAAGGCCAGCTATCTTGAGAGGTTCAGTCCCTAATAAAACTGTAAATATCCACTAGATATAGGCTGCTTCCACAAGTGGTGGATTTCCCTGTATTTTCCATTGATTTTTTTTTTTTTCCTAATCAATCCTTCCTAATTTGTGGTTCAGCTTATCACAACATAGAGATACAATAAAAATCGAAAAGGTCACAAGTTCTACTTCGTTTAGGACGAAGAGTTTACTCTCTGTAAAATGCCTTTGGACTTATTTACATGACTGCTTTTGTTTTTCTTGCAGAACAAAAGCTTGGATCCTGCTTGTCCTATAGAGTCCCCAGTGACTGCATCAGCGATGGGCTGCCCTGAGAGAACAAAGCTGTGAGTACCGAGTGTCAGCCGTGAGAGCCCACAGCCAGGCTGCTGTTTCCAGTTTCCAAGGGGCAGAGACTAATGCTTATTTCTAAAATGACGGGTCCTTTGGCAGCGTTATCCTAAAGCAAACACAAAGAAATGGCGCTGTCTAATGCCAATGGGGCTATTCCTCTTAGCAGTCAGAACTGGCCATATAGATAATGTTGCTGATGCCTGTGCCAGAGTTAGCATCAGCCCAACCAGTGCTACAGGGAGGAAGGCTGCCTATACGTTTCGTATGTTTTACTGCCAGCTAATGCTAAACTGCAAGCTTATCCAGTCCTAGCAATGATCTCAGTTGGGTTTCCTCCTCTTGTGACCAGTATGGGACTTGTAGCATTGAAAAAATCACTGGAGAGCCAGTTTGGCTACGGCACAGCATCTTTTACTGCCCAAATGCCTCTTCTCTGCAACAGCCTTTTTTTACCACAGCCTTTGTAAAGGTGGGATAGAGTTGGTGCTCCTCCCTGGATGGAGGCTGGTGCCTCGAGTTCAATAGTGTGAGCTCAGGTTTGTGTCTACTGCACAGAGCGGCTTCCAGGACAGGGTCATAATCGTTGTCAAGCTGTACCACTAAGGAGGTCTTAGCATCAGTTTGGGTGATTTGGCTGTTTCCCAGAAATCAATCCCCTGCATGAACCAGCTGAAGACAGGAACAATTTGTGTGTGTTTCCATACAATTTGTGTGCTGTTTTATACAGAGATTAGGCCTGGGGAGAGCATCTGTCATGAACGATGGCCTTACCTGCCATGTGGACAGGCCTAGTCCCAGGGGTCTCTGTCAGTCCCACCAGCCCCTTGTGACAATGCCCAGCAGAAAATGCAGACAGAGTGGGTGGCACAGGGTCCTTCAGACACAGGTGACTGTATAGCATCTGGCATGACAAGGTAGCTCAAAACGCCCTTGGGACCACTTCGTGTCTGTGCAGGGGAGGTACTGCCAGCAGGACTGCCAGGTAGTGTCTGGGCACCGCTGGGAACCCACTGCTATGCTTTCCCAGATCCCTCTTGTCCCCTTCTCTTGCGCACTGGTGCAGAAAATAATCCAAAGAACAACTGAACAGCAGAAAAATCTTCTCTAACACCTTGGGCTTTGTGTCCCTTCTCAGTGAAGGCTGGGAGTGAAACTGCCACAAAAACAATGGTGAAGAAATTGCTCAAGGGAGAGAGCGTCAAAAGGAACCTAAGCAACCCACACTTGCATTAGTGGCGGATGTTTTATGTTATTACTGTTATTGGTTACTTGAACACTTACCCAAAAAAACAAAAGGAGAAGTGGAGGCAGCGTCCTTAAACCAAATAGAAGATTTCAAACAGTTCACAAACTTTTAGAAAATATATTAATCTTCCAAAGACTCTTTATCCTCCTAGTTAGACTTAAATAATTATGACCTAGTACTTACTAAGTAAAATCTTTTGAGAGTTCACATTTATACTCCAGGAGATCATTGTACAACAAAGGGCTGAAAAAATCCCATTTGGGTGTGAATATTTAATACAGCTGTTTGGAAAGCTCACACTGACATTAATTTGGGCAGATAATCAAGTAAGTATTAAAACACGCAATTATGCAGAGATAAAATTAGAACAGGAAAAAGTTTTAAGTTAAGCCAAAAGAGAATGGTTTATAAAGACCATTTGATCATGGCATTTCCAGCACAACTGGAACAAATCACCATAGTTGTTACTTTATATTCAGTATTGTAGCTTAGTGGCAGTACCAGTACTGCCTGGTGTGTACATACAGGATGGATGTTTGGTTTGTTCCTCAGAGACCCACTTTAGAGCCTATGAACGTTAACTGGAGCCTCTCTGTTAAGTCGAACAGGCTTTGGATAAGGCTCCATCACCTTCTGATGAGGGAGTCCCACAATTCCTTTAATCAGCAGCCTGCAGGATAAGCAGAAGTGAAACATACTGCAAAAGCCAAGCTCCAACAGGAGTTCTGTGCTATTATGTCTTAACCTTAAACTGTTGCTAATGTGTTTTTACCAGATGTCCTGATGAAATACTATTAAGAGCTGGTGCATTGCATTAATTAAAGTGAAATTTCATAATGAATTCTTTTTGCAAGGCAGCGGGGACGGATCGGTGACCTACATAACCTCCCTTCCCTCTGAAATAGCTTTCTGAACTAATGAAATTAATCCCCCTGGTTGTGGCAGGAGAGTGGAGGGAGCTGCGCTCCGCATCCCAGCTACACGCTGCGACACAGAAAATCTGGGCCCTTTACAGAGCGCCTCTGGCTTGCCTGGCATTGTGTCCAGCAACAAGAGGGAACTTTCAGAGGCGGGAGCGCTCTCCATTAAGGGCACCTTACATAACGGGAGGCTTCTGAAAAAGCCATTAAAATTCTTGGACAGCGTCCTCGTGGAGAAGTCGGGGGATAAACTGGCCGACCCCCACCTTAGAAACCAGCACGAACGCACAGGCAGTTAAGTGTACATTTGTTTGAGTGTAAGAGGCTTAGGGTATGTCATTAAAATATAATCCACAACGCACAACAAATACACACACAGCTGGCAGGCTCCAACCCATTTTTGCAAGCGTGTTAGGAGAGAAGCGAGAGAGGGAGTGTTAGAGAGCTTGTGTACGTGGGGAGAGGGTGGGAGGAGGGGAGACCTCTCTTCCCAGGGATGTCTTTTTATATGAGAAAATATGCCCATGAATTCTGATTATGCTTGTGATAGTACATTTTTATGCATGGTGGTTTGAGATTAAAAGTGATTTATGATGTTCCCAAGTCTCAGGAGTCTGTGGCTCTCCAAGCTGTTGCAGTGCAGTCAGAACAGTGCCTGTACCAATGCTGGATTGTGCCAGCGAGTCCTAATTGCTTGAAAGATAATGGTGTCATTAAAGTCTCTTGCCTCTGTGAGCCTTGTGCTCCTCAACAGAAAAGATGCTTTTATTGTTGATTTCAAAGCAGCCCTCAGTCACTGCTAAAGCACATTGTCCATTCAGAGGTACTGGGAGGCTATATACTGTCACTGCTTTATCTCTGTGCTTTTCCTTTCTTAGGCAGTGGACAGGGCAGGGCAAAGGAGAGAAATGCGGAAAAAATGTTGACTTTTCATCAAGCCAAAATATAAATCAGATATTACTCAGTTAGACATCATGAGGGGAAGAAGAGGCTGAGACCTTGCACTGGTTAGGCTTCTAGCAACAGAAATGGAGATTGCTTCTTCGAAAGGAGACACACTCCACAAAAAATGCCAGCTTCACCAATAATTTTAAATTCGGTAATCGTTTTGACAGAAAATCTGTGGCCAGCTTCTTTATTCATAGAAAAGGCATGCAGCTCTGCAATTATGCCTTAATTCGTAGCCATCCTTCTTACTGGACAATTTCAATTAAGAAATTACCTCTCCCTAAAACATTCAATTCTGCTACATAATTCATTCCTGTCGTCATCTGGTAACATCCTTCTAAAAGGCAGAAAGACACTTATGCAGGCAAATCAATCACTTGACAGTTTATGGGCGTGGGGATATTTTAAACAGATATTTATTTACCTGCGCTCTGAACCTTGCTAGTTCTTGTGCTCACTAAATGCAAACATTACAGAGAAAATGCTCAGCATTGATGGTGTGGAGCTCCAGCACTTCCAAGCAGAGCATTTGTGCTTTGCAGTTTGCAAAAGTAACCTATCTCTCCACAAATGGGCACTCAGACCATTTTTCCATTCGTATTTTCCTTCTCCTTATCTGCCTTCCATTCTCTGAGCTGTTACCTTTACTCCTCCATCGCTACCATTCCATCTTCCCGTTCCCATCTACCATAGATGGTATGAGAGCCTTTCTTCATTCCATCACCTTCCTGGAGCATCCTCTGTTGTAGTTTTTGTCACTGACACCCCATCTGTTTAGGACTTACTGGTATTTAATGTTTTTTGTTTGCCGAAGTCTTTTTGAATGTCGGCTCTAAAAGGTAGTCCTGCTACTCAGGACTGTGCCTGTGAGGTGGCACCAGAGCAGGAGCTTCATCAGACTAAAAAGGAGTCTCAGACAGTTGGATGTGTGGAGGAACCTTACAGGTGGAGGGGTAGCAGTAAAAGGACAAAGATGAGCTTAACGCTGCTTGTGTGAAATGTGAATGGGGGAGAGAGATTGTTTAAAACCCAACCCCAAATCTGCAGTACCTGCCTGGGCAGATCGTGCAGCAGCCTGCAAGGTAGGGGGGTCCCAGCAAGCCAAAGGGGCTCCGACACAGCCACCCAGGACAGCCCAGGGCAGCGGTGCGTGCAGCTCTGCCCAGCCTCCTGGACGCCCCTGTGCACGCCGGGCCCTGCCAGGGACTTGCTCTGGTGCCCAAACTCTGCAAAATATGAGGTCAGATCTAGATCCAGCATATTCACAATAGTCACTGGTTTACTTGTTTTTATAAAGGACCGGAGCACAAATGGCAGTAAATCCACAAGCCTCGTGGCTTAATCCCATTTCAGACACAAAAAAGAAAACCCTGCCCGACAGCCACAAGCTCTCTGGGAAGAGTCGGCTCTTCCTGTGTTTCCCTAACTATAATTTTACTCAGTCATGTGCTGTCATCCTCCAACCCTCCTCAAGTGTCACTTGGAAAAAAAAAAAAAAAATCTGTTGTCAATTATAATGACAATACATTGGAGATGGCTTTCAACAGAGAATGGCACTTTATAGCAGCCGCTGTGACAAATCTAGGTTGGGAGAGAACATTGGGTGTGTCCTAGAGATTATAGCTTTTAAAATAAAAACCTCATTCTCGGTCCTTGGGGCTTTTTCATGAATTGCCACACACAACAATGCCTTAAACAAGCATCCGTGATTACCCATCTGACTGCAGCTCACTCAGTATTT
This sequence comes from Baryphthengus martii, assembly GCA_013396935.1. Classification (NCBI taxonomy): domain Eukaryota; kingdom Metazoa; phylum Chordata; class Aves; order Coraciiformes; family Momotidae; genus Baryphthengus; species Baryphthengus martii. Next base: position 718,899 of record VWZK01019620.1, read on the forward strand.
ACAAAATAAAAGAACAGCCAGGACCCTGAAAACCCTAAACCTACCCAAAGAGCTCTACTGCTGCTGAGGATAGTCCCCACTTCAAAGTAGTAGTAGTGCTTGGGTGACTTTCAGAGAGGTGGGACATCTTACCGTGGTTAACATTACTCAGAGGGATGACAGACTCACCTCTGAGCCATGTACCAGTTGCACCACACACAGGCTGATGGCAGCAGGTGCCAGTCAGATCCCAGTATGATTCAGACTCCTGGATAAAGGGAAATCACGTTACACTGCTGGCAAAGAGCTAGAACAAGGCCAGGAGCAGTGGTCCTGCTGGGATGACCCAGAGGGAAGCGGTTCTTGTTGGACCCTGAGGATACAGTCCAGTAAGAGTTACAGGTCTTGTGAGTAGGGTCAGGGATGTCCTCTTCCATACAGACATCTGCTTAAATACGTACGCATTATGGCTCTTCTAAGCGTTTGGCTTAGAGGTGGGACTGAAGAGCCCAAACCACCGCAGCTCCCTCTGCAGTTGCTGAGTGAGATGGGCTCTTCTCCCACGTAACACAGGCTCTGCTGCAGCTCATGCCGCAGGAAAGCCTCTCTCCAGTGAATATGCAAGGGCTTCTAGAGAACACAGTCACCTCATTTAAATGCCTCAGGTTGAGTTGTGCAAATACTCACCACAGTACCAAGTATTAGTGTTGTCCATCCCCCCCGGCCCATCTTAACCACCCTTCCAAGCCCGTGCACTCACCCTAGGCACTCTGGAGCGTTCCCAGACCTGTTACAGCCTCTACACACAACCCTAACATCTCTTTTGAGTGAAAAAGTATGTTTTAAAGCACCCCAAAATGGATTGCTCAGAAAAGCGTCTGCACATGCAGAAGGCGGCAGCCAATGCACCCCAATCCCTCAGGCCTGCTGCGTGTGGGACACAGTGTCCCTCTGCACTTGCCCAGCAGCCTGGCTGGAAGCTATCCAGATACCCACTAGCTCACTGTCTGCGTTGCTGTAGAGCTGGCAGGTCCGCACACTTCCTCGATGCCCACCCCGCATTCATCTCTGTTGCTGCTGGGCTTGGCAGCTTCCAGGGTAAATCTGGGTCAGCGTCTTTCCAGAGGGTTTCTGTTCCCTTCCTGCCGTGGCTGGCAGAAGGGGATGTGCCAGGACGGTACTGAAGGGCCATTGATTAAAGAGGAAGGACAGGCAGGGAACGAGGGGTTTTGGTGTAACTCTGTCAAAGCTGTGCACGAATGCACAGATCCACAGACGGGCATCACCAGCAAATTGCAAAAATCAGGGTCTGATGTAAGAGAATCTCTTTTCTCCAAAAATTGTACAGATCCATTTGAATCAGGAGGAAATTCAGCATATGTTTTTTTCCTGTGGCTACTCAGGTATTCATAATTTTAAGCCGTTGCTCCTAATATATGTAACAATGTAAGTTTAAAACCGTACTCAGACCAATGTTACTTTGCCTGTTGGGAAACCCACAGGAAAAAAAAGTCTCGGTCCATTTTCAGTAATTGTGCTGGAGGATCAGTATGAGTAAAAGCTCTTCTTAGTTCTCTCATGCTTTGCTCTTCGCAATTGGTTGATATTTTGGGGATGGAATAATCAGTGGAAGTTGCTTTCTGTAGCCTGTGTTGCTACACACATCCACCCCGCCCTCCTCACCGGCTTTTTTTTCTTTCAGGAGATGCTTTTGAAATTAGACATAGCTTCCGAAATCAATCCAGACACTGCTTTTCAAGCCAGAAGCGTTTGTATAAGCATCATCAATCATGCCACTGGCGCTTATTGCTACTGTATGTTCACTTTCTACCTAGTCTGAATTCCTAAGTGGCCCTGCTGCACAACTTAAAGCCCTGAGGAAAGCGGTGGAAGGGAGGTGGGGGAAGAGGATGACTTCCCCAGCTGGGATTGGGAGGGTTTCTGGCAAATTACACTGATAAAGTCCATTTCCTGCAGAAGATAGACAAGAAGCAGTTGGCAACAGGGTAAGAGTTGGATGCAGCGGGGTATAATGTACGAAAGTATGTACAACTGGCTCGATTATCATCAGGGCAGTTGGCCTGGCACCTGCTTGTATCACGTGCTTCAGGCTCATGTGCCGTAGTGCAAACACACAAGAAGTCATTTGGACAGGAGTGGGGCAGACAATTTCAGAGATGTGGCTGTTTTTCTGACTTAAGTACAGCAGAAGCTCTGAAAAATGCAGGTGATTTTCTGTGCTGCCTACAGCAGGATTTCTCTTTCCCTGCATAGGAAATTACTAATGCTCTCTGTCCTCTCGCTCTCATTTATAGCTGATTTCTAGTTACACTACAGTTCTCTTAAGCTGCCTGAAGTGGATGGGAGCACCCCATGTGCTGGTGACCCACGACACGGTGAAGGGTCTGGGCTGTGCCAGGGAAAGGGCAGCTCCCATCACTCCCCATGAGCCATGACGGGTCAGATCCCTGCACAGCCTTAGGGACAGCTAACAAGAAGACGGCCCGGAGCTACCTCTCCACCTCAGGTGCAGAGCGAGCATGAATGGGAGCTCTGTTGGCATATAGTACGTTTATTGCATTGCTTTGCATCTCCTCCAGCCCCCCACCCCACTCCCATTAAGCGCTCACACATGCTGCTGAAAGCCAGGGCAGCTGTACTCATCTATCAAAGCCTGTCAGCTGGAGAGCATTGGCTCTTCCCATTAATTAAGCAAATGTAATGTGATTAGCTAAGGCTGTAAATGTTTCTAGGCCCATTTAGAAAGCTACAAAACACTGGCATCACAGCTTCTTATTTTCAGGCACTTGTGCCATCTGAGATGCTCCTCTGGGGCTGAGATTTTTTCTTAAATTCCTGTGTGTGAGAGAAAATATAGGGAGAAAGCACTAGGAATGGGTCATATCATGTAGATCAGAAATTGCTGTTTGAATTATAGGAGTCTGAAGAAGAAATTAATTTCTATACTTTTAAAAAAGTTTTTTGCCTACACTTTTTCCAAATGGATGTGACAAGAATGGCTGGAAGATGGAATTTTGGTAAGAATCTGTACCTCATTTAAGATTTTTTACTTACTTTGATGAAAAATATATGATACTTAAGAGTTAAGGATCTAAATTGGGTGCTTTAGGCTGTCAACCTGATAGCAGATGGAACAATCATTGGGAATATGCATATAGAACAAGAAAATTCTTGAAGTCAGTTTGAGTGGTATGAACAAGACCTACTTAAGGACAAACCTAAAGTGGGATGGAGGTGCCTAAATCTAATGCTGTGATGCTGAAAAACCCCGATTCAGCTTTTGACAGACTCTCAGTGGGCATAAACTCCAAAGGCACCTCCCTGTTTAAAGCTCCCCGGATGTTTACAGTTGCACTCAGCACGTCACATGCAACTACAGCTCTTTGTGATCCAGAAATTTAGCATTCTTTTCCCCAAATTGCTGCAATGGCTCAGCCTGGCAGGTATGCACTAACAATACCTCAGACAAAACAGCTGTGCCTACACAGGCAGCTTAGGCCGCTCCTGAGCTCCCAAAAGGACTTCTAGCAGCTTGCAGCCGCACGTGGTTCGCAGCAAGTTAAGCGCAGTGTCTGATGTCTCAGCCTCTATGGGTTCTGTGCCAGCGCTTGAGATCAAAGTCTTGGCACATCACATACCTTCATGAGAATGTAAAAAAATAGCCAGGACTCAAATCATGAGAGTCATTTCCTGAAGCCAAATTAAACGAACCATTCTACCAAGCCCTGACATCCTCTGTGCAATCTTTTAGATGACCCAAATTCCTAACTTTGTTTCCAGAAATCTGCTGGGGCTTTTTCTCCATGAGAGAGGAAGAAGCTACCATCACAGCAGGCAAAGCAAGAGCAGGGACATACTCATGGTAAGTTCCTCTTCTTGCAAGGCAAAAAGCTTTAGGGAGCCTGGGGTAAGAATATGCTCTGCAGCACTCAGTCTCTATCTCAATTCTCTCACAAATGTCCTGGGGGACACAGGGAGGAAAATGCTACTTGAAAGCACTTTAACTCCCTCTCTGAAGTGGGACAGTACTGCAGATAGCTGCTGCTCTCAGCAGGCAGAAGGGAAGGGCCAAGAGAAGGTACGTGGGAGGAGGTTCACCAGTAGTCTCTCGCAGCCTGATGCTTTTTGAGTGCTTGGTATTCTGACTGCCCCAACCTCTTCCCAGGGAGCACTTACTGCCAAGGTAGAAATGGAAGGGGGAAGAGGGCTGTTGCTACAGTCATCCTCTCATCTAGATGAATGTGTGATTAGAGGTGAGATTTGTTCTCAGGGTAGGTCTGTGGAGCTCAAGCCGAACACGGGGACTCCAGCCCAATCGCTGTTGAGACCTGTTTGTGCAGGTGGAGCCACAAGGACTCCTGGGCCTTTCTCTCATAAAACATGTGGTCACAGCTGCTGGAGGGGCGGCGGCAATGCCACATTTTGTACAGCTTCCTAGTGCTGGGGTCAGCAAGAAACAGGAAGCCAAGGGCTAATTCCCCCCTTGGCTCAAGGAGATTCAAGGACCTCTCTAATCAAGACAGTATCTCACCGCAGGCTTGTTTGAGTTTTTGAGTGCAGAAATTCCCTGTCTCTCCTGGACCAAAAGCAGAGAAAAGGACTATCAGACCTATATGGCCAAGAAGCACTTGAAGAACAGGATAGAAAGCTGGAGCTTCACGGTTTTGGCCTTCAGCTGTCTATTAGCATATTTGAAAGTAAAGAGATCTGTTGAAACACTGCAGCGTCTCCTGGCAATTGCTGCAGATGTTTCAAACCCACTTAAGGGGCACAGGTTATCTTTTTTCATGCAATTGGACGCAAAGCATCAAAGGCAATTCCAATGACTGTAAGATACCAACCCATCTCCAGGAGCCTATGATTTACTAGCTTCCAAGGAAGAACAGGTTATCAGACTGATTTCTGAGGGCATGTCAGTAGTGGAAGAGACATGGGGGACATCTAAGCAGCATTCTGATAAGCTCGTAGGTACCCGGGTCTAGTGAAAACCACGGGACCCTAATGCATGGGGTATTGTGAAACTCTACTAGGTGTCCCTCTGCTTCTCCAGACATTGTAGTGTTTCAACACCTTTTTAAAACAGTGGTGGTTAGATAGCTGAATGGTTTAGGAAATTTGGCATTCACCATTCTCAGAAATGGGATTTTTTTCCCTATAATTTATACTATTGAGGTGCAGCCTCTACCAATAGTAGTGTAAACTGAAATATTTTACTTGGAGAACCCAAAGAGCCTTTTACATCTCTCAGTTTGATGCTGGCATTCAGTTAATGTTGAGGTAATATCTCCTTTAAAAAAACCTGTAATTATATTTACCAACACAGTCATTGAAGAGCCATTTATAAATTGTGTATATAGTTGCAATTCAGCCTGTGTTGTGAGTATTTCACTGGGTTGCTCCTTACATCGCAAGCTAACAATATTGAAAACAGCGATATGGGTAAATCACAGAGGACACCGCACTCAGTATCTAGCTAACAGTGATTAAGTAGTCTCTGCTTTTAGAAGAAAGATAAGGGCCAAAAAGAATAGATCTCTCGATAACATCAGGTAATTCTTATATGTGGTGCTTCATGACACAGGCATAAATCACAATAAAACCCATCTGCAGATCTAAGGGGTGAAATCATAAATCCTGCTTTATAAATGAGACCTGCACATCTGATAGTGTACGTTGCTCCAGATTTACAGCAGCTGTAAATGATGTACTAAGGTTCACAAACCCATTTGCCCTCTCTGGCTGGGAGGAAGAGAGGCGACATTTTTCCAGGGAGGAGAATGTATTTAATATATTTCATGATGTACTCAAAATGAGAGAGACCGTCTGTGCACGTGAGGAACTGGCACTTTATGCAGACCTGTCATATCTTGACTTTACATCTGGCTCCATTTTCCGTAAATCTATGGCACTGCGTTATGCCTTCCCTTTTGCTTTCAGGTCTAATGGGGTAAATGCAGCTGGTGGGGCCAGATACTCGGCTTTGTCTGGTTGCTGGAGCACACTGGGCTCCTTCCCAGGCTGCAGACTGGCATGGCAGCTTCTCCTGTCAGCGGCAGGCAAAACCCAAGTGGTCATTAAGCAGGTGCCGGGCTGGATGATCCAGCATCCTGCCTGGGTTAAGGCCCATCTTCTGGACCAAGCTGGCCAGCCTGGCCATCTTCTCCTTCTCCTCTGAGCACAGAGCTGCCTTGTGTCTGCAACCCCTGTGCGCCTCTCAGGGCCACTCGTTGCATTTACAACACGAAGCATCTCCCAAGGGTTGCTCTCACAAGAGCAGGTTTGGGTTTTTGGCTTGGCTGTCCCTTTGTGTCGCTGTAGCTCTCCTGTGACTGCATTGGGCTGTGCTTGTATTTGTCTTTCCTGTTGTCAGCAGGAGACAGATTATTTCCCTGATGCTCTGCTGTGGTGTGACAATGCTAAACACAGGGCAGAGGCTGAGCTGGCACATTGTCACATACGTGGCATATTCTTATTTGGACCTGTTCTCCTTCCACCAACCCCTCTTCAGGGGGAAAAGAGGAGTGACATACCCTCACGCACACTGCCGAGGCGTCAGACGGTTAAACTGAGGCATTATCTGAAATGCACAACAGATTAATTTTGTGTTCATTGCTGGGTTTGGAAACATCCTGGGTTTCTTAACATCCTAATGAACATAAAATGTAAATGTTTTATCCCAACGGCACTCTCAGACTTTGTTTCGGACGGCCAGAGCACGGTGGCTTTCTCCAGACAGGCTTTCACTGCAGAAAGTCTTCTCCATCTTTCTTTTTTTAGCAACTTTACTGTGAACTTCCAGTACCCTTTGCAGCTGAGGTTAGCAGCAGCACTAATGCCTCCCTCTGTTTCAGGATTACTGCTACACCAAATTCACATTTCTATATAATTGAGTCCAGCAGTTTTGTTTCTTTCAAAGCAGCTGGAGCTCCCAGGCATGAGCTCTCTGTGTTTCCAAGTATCATTTATGTAAAGTTCAGTACCTCCTGAACAACCAAATGTGTTGCTGTGTTTTCCTATAAAATGCCTGAGGGAATGAATGTAACCAAAATGTCAGTTCGAGGAAGAAGTGTCTCCCAAAGGGTGAATGGAGGATGTAGAAATATGGACTTTGTTTCTCTCGGGGCACTTCTCAGACATCTGATAATGCACATAAAGCTGTTTGCTATCTGTCAGCTCCCCCGAAATCTTTCTTTTGAAGCTAGTAAAAAACCCTTTCCTTTATTACAGATTTCTTTATTATTTTCAGGTATACATAAATATAGCATTCCGGCTTTTTAACAGCTTCCTGAGGTGACTGCACCTGTGCAGTCCCTCTGCCTGTTTCTCTGTCTGCTCATGGTAATCAGTATTTCTTGGCCATGTAAACATATTAGGGAGACAGATGGAGGCCTCCAAGAGAAAAAGGTTCCATAAACTCAATGTAGAGCTCTGTGGCTGGAGAGAAGAGAAAACTATTCATGCCTCTACTGAGGGGAAAGCGAGGGCCGTCTTTGCTGCGTGGTGGCAGCTGACTGCCAGTCAGTCCCCTGCAGCTGCAGATTAGCCACATCCCATTCTGGCTTTTGACCTGCCGAGAGGCAAAAAAAGATGATGGACGGCAACTCGGGAGTTGGCTTGGAGGCCGCATTGGGGAGTGAAGGGCCCAAACACGTGGGAAAGAAATCAGAGAGAGGGGTGAGGAGCTGGGTGTGTTCTTTGGGATGTCCCAGGAAAAAGCAACAGGGAGATGGATTTTTGCTGTGGGACAGTGCAGGGTGCATGGACCACGAACACTCAGTGGGTTTGCTGCTCATGAGAGATTTGTTTCAGTGGCACTGTTCCTCTGTTTCTATTGCTTCATTAGCCTCTGTACCTGGCTTCAAAGCCCCAAATCTAGCAATGACCCAGGTGCTTTTAGGCAAATTGTTTCTGTGGCCCTGTGCATGGCTCCTGGGAGAAATCCCTGAGCTCTACCTGTGCTCCTCGTTCTCTTCTTCCCTGCTGTGGACACCCAGTTGGCACCTGAAAACCCTGGTAAAAGTAATGGTGGGGAGGTTTTTTGCATTCGGAAGGTTTTTTGTTTTTTTCTCCTTTTCACACTCCTGTATCTTGCTTCAGTCCCTTTTGCCCAAGTCAGCTGAAAACTGTAGATAATTGTCAAGCAATTCAGAACCAGTTACTGTTACAACTAAAGCTGTTTTCTGACTGCTTGATTCATTAGTTGTGCTGTCACTTGCAGCTAACAAGGGCAGGGCAACATAGGGTCCATACCAGTTCTCTTAGATACTTCCAGAGGTTAAAATATAGGAGAGCTATTAACTGCTCCCTTGTTCCACTTAGATGATTATCTCATTTTATTTTATTAGCAAGCGCTCCAAATGGCTTGCTCGGGGCCAGCAGTTGTGGCCAAGGCTTGTTTTACTGCCTGAGCTCTTGCCGATCAGCCCCCTGCAAGGCGAAGCTTTGCCCAAAGCAACAACTGGCCACTGCTTGCTGCGGTGTCTCCAAAAGGTCCCAATCTTGGTAATAACCTTGTTGCTTTCAAGACAACATTTCATAGCTTAGTTTTACCCATAGCCCCCAGCTGGAATGCATGATAAGAGCAGCAGGGCTGGTGCAGATGCTATGTTGGAAGGGCCAGCAAGTGTAGTGGGTGGCACTTTGGTGAGCAAAGTTTGCTTGTCATTGTCCCGAGGAGGTAAAGGAGGAAGGAGATGTGTCCTGTGGATTAGGAAACACAAGGAGGAAGAAGGGGGTCCTTGCAAGCAGCTGAAGTGGTGGGGGCGCAGGGCAGGTCCCGGTTACGTGCCCGTGAGCAGCACTGCTCTGAGTCACGGCCAAGGACTGTTTGTTTAAGTTGCAGTTTGAAGCTGACTGAGGGAAGATGTGGGCAAAACTCTTTTGTTTAGATGCTAGCTCAAGGTCTGCTTGGACCAGAGCTGAGAAGAGCTGGCCAGGGAAGCTGGGCAGCTTTTACCCCTCCAGTGGGCCACCATCTACAGCCGACAGGCATCAGCCGTGCCTTCAGTGCTATAAAGCAGGGGGAAGTTGAGCGCTATGGTCCCAAGGGGGCTGTTACTTCCCATGGATATTTATCTGAACTGTTCTTGCTAGAAATCAAAAGGATGGCACATGTTGTACATTAAGGGCCTCCTATTACTGAAACTTGAGCAGTGTTTCCTGCTCACCCGCCTTGTCCCCATGTCCCTGCCCACCATTGCCCTCTCAGTGTTGCAGGGATGACTTGGCTTGGCACCTCTCGGGACTTTTTCACACGAACGTTAGACCTGTGGTTTAGGACTTCCTTACTCACCAACCTTTCCACCCATCTGCACATGGTTTGCTGGTGGGAGTCACTGCTCATCCGCCCCAGCCAGGAAAGGACAGTTAGATGTGAGATCCATTACAGTTTCCGATTATAATTGACTTTCGAAGTGCACATTTAATACGGCTAACCCGCTTCAGAGAGAAGTAGTACCTTCCAAACAGCCTCATCCATAGCATCTGACGGCTTTCTTGCACTGTTATTTTCCCTGTAGACTCATTCCACAGCTTTATAGATGTGTTGAGTATCTTAATCCTCCTGGACTTCCAGGGTCTCCCAATCTTCAGCTATCAGCCACCTGAAACAAGGCCCGACATGTTGGTTGGCTCCCATACCCTGCTTTGATGGATCTGTTCATCTCATCCCTGATGACTTGGATACAGTGGTTCTTCCTGATGTTATGAGCTGGCCAGTATGGGAGCACTGGACCTGACAGCTGTGGGCACTGTGGCCATGATGGAATAAACAAAGACTTTTCTGTTTTGGAGGCTGCCAGGCGGGGAAAGGATGGCTCACTGTTTCCTTCCCCTCCTGCTCCTTAAATGAATACAATACTCCATTTTAAACATGCAAGACTCTCCTTCCCCAGCTACAGCTGAGCATCTGGGAACTTAAAACAGACTCCCGTGTAAATAAAAAGAAGCAGCTTGATTAGTTTTATGGCAGCAAAAGTGGGTTAATCGCTAAAACTGCTTCTTAGCTGTCATGGTTCAGATAAATGGATTTAGCACAGCAAGCAGCCAAAGGGCAGGCATTAGCGGCTCCTCCTGCAGCAGAGGGGAGAGTGTGCTCAGCCGATCATCCCCCGGAGGCACCAGCCTGCTGCCTCTGAAGTTGGTGGCAGACTTCCCACCGACTTCAGTGGAGCTGGGATTGTGCTGTAAATAAATATATCTGCTTCCAAAGGGTACAAGAGACAGATCAAACACGAGTGAGCTTCTCTTGTATCTACTAAGATCTTTTTCCTCTATTTCCTCTATGGATTTCTACAGCATTAAATTTTCATTAAAAAGGGAGTAATTTAAAAATTGCATTTACCTAGAGCCACATAAAAAGCATATTCCTGGCCAATGCCCCCAGACGGGCAAATCCTTCATAACAATATGAGAAAGTCAGCGGAAGAACGAGGCAACATATAAAACAGTAAAATAACTGACAGACCATTTGTTGGGATCTGCCATCATTTTTGTTGAAAATAAAATAGTTATTTTGGCAATAGCTGTGTTATCACATGGTATGAAAAAAATCCTTGAAATTATATCAGAAAAACAAAGCTAGATAAATTTTATATTTCCTCCATTCCCAGTCTTTCCTGGGATCTGGCCGATTTTAATTCCCACCCGTGCCATGCCTTAGATCATTTGATGTTGAGCGGTGTGGTTCTCCCCTCAAGGAGCAGGACCAGGCTCTTGCATTTGCTGCATGGCTGTCAGTGCTGGCTCTGCGTTTTTCTTGCTTTTTGTACTATCTGCTGTTCATGCTTTGGGTTTCTTATTCCCTCTTTGTTCCCAAATGCTCTAAGTACAAACCATCTATCTGTAAGCTTACAGTCACTCCTTCATTTACAGAGCAGGCACCAACACATCTCTGAGATCTGTCTGCAGCATCCAAGGAAAAATCAATTCCAGACACACTATCAATTTCAACACTTTGTAGGAACCGGCAGAGTTTACATCTCTTAGTTCTGTGTTGTTTGAATCAACTTTGCCTTTCTCTTGCATAGATACAAAGGCAGAATAATCCTTATAACTTTGAGGGACCTTAATTCAAGTGTGTAGCTGTCTAAAGAAATTAAATATGTTTCTCCTAATTCATATACTTATTCTGAGTAAGGGGGAAGATGTCACTGCTTGCTTTTGGAAGAAAAATTTTGAATACTTCTAATGAGAATCAGCTAACCTTACCCTAGTTCCACGTTATCCAACTGAATCACAATAGAGCAAAGGCTTAATCTTGTTCCCATTCACATCAGTAAAAAAATTCCCTGTGGTTTATGTTACAGTATGAGTGATCCTAAAATATGAGTCAGAATTGCACAACCTACCTTTTACTGGGTCAGGCTTGAAGAGTCTCTCTTAAACCATGGTCCAATACATACTCACCCAAGGTCCTTCCTCGAAAAAATATTGTTTTACCAAATGAGGCCCCAAGACCTGACTCATTCTTTCCTTAACCAAACTCCTACTGCACTACTGTAAATATTTCCTAGGGACTTAGAGATTTGTTCTTTCACTCCTTTAGCATCATCACTTTTTTTACTTCCCTAAGTCTTCTATTCTGCATTCAATCCCCCACGCTTTCCCCTATGCCTTTAAACTTTCATTTCCCTCTACAAACATTAGGAAAGTGCTTAATTATTAAAATGTCTGTGCTGTTTCACTGGAGAGAAAAAAGTCAAGCCCTGCACATTCTAATTATTTGTTTTCTTCTCAGTTTTCTTGGCATAGGGTTCTTTTTTTTGTTGTTTTTTAAGCTTAAACAAACGCTTCTCCTGACTCAGCATTCAAAAAGTTGCTGGTGAATTAAACTGGTTGAGGTTCACCAACCTGAATCTTTCAATGGAGATGTGACAAAGGGAAGCAACCTCATTTTACAGTAACATATCTGTAGGCTCCCCAATTCGAGAGAGACAGGGATCTACCAGAGAGAGTCCAACAGATGCTGTGAGGATGATGAAGGGACTGGAACATCTCTGCTGTGATGAAAGGCTGAGAGCCCTGGGGCTGTTTAGTCTGGAGAAGAGAAGCCTTAGAGGGGATCTGATCCTTGTCTAGAAATCTCTGAGAGGTGGGGGTCAAGTGGAAGGGGCCAGGCTCCCTTCTGTGATGCCTAGCAATAGGACCCATAATGGGGGTGTGGTGGGTTTGACCTTGGCTGAGCACCAGGTACCCACCAAGTCGCTCTATCACTCCCCCCGCACTTACTCAGAACAACAAGGGGGGGAAGAGAATAAGATGGGAAGAGCCTGTAGGGTACGATAAAGGCAGTTTAATAGGAGCGGGAAAAAAAAAAAAAAAGCAAAGAACAAAAAGCAAGCCGCACGCGAAGCGAAGCAGAACAAGATCTTATTCTCTGCTTCCCATCAGCAGGCGATGTCTGGCCTCTCCTGGGAAGCAGGGCTCTGGTACGCGTAGCGGTTGATCGGAGGACAAGCGTCTTCACCAACGAATGACCCCGACCCCCTTCTCCTCTCTCTTCCTTTTATACTTGAGCTGATGTCACGCAGTGTGGAATAGCTCCTCGGTCAGTTTGGGTCAGCTGTCTTGACTGTGTCCCCTCCCCAAGATCTTGCCTGCTCCATCCCACTTGGAGGGGGGGGGAGATGTTGGAAAGCCAGCCTCGGTGCTGTGCAAACACTGCTCAGCAGCAGCCACAACACTGGCGTCTTATCTGCCTCCCAGTACAAAGCCCAGCACTATAAGAGCTGCTCTGGGGAACATTAACTCCAGCTCACCCAAACCCAGTACAGGGGGCAAGCTGGAACCCAGGAGTTTCCACCTCAACAGGAGGAGAAACTTCTTTCCTGTGAGGGCGATGGAGCCTGGAACAGGCTGCCCAGAGAGGTGGTGGAGTGTCCTTCTCCGGAGACTTTCCAGCCGCTCCCTGGATCCGTTCCTGTGTGGCCTGCCCTGGGTGATCCTGCTCTGGCAGGGGGGTTGGACTCAATGATCTCCAGAGGTCCCTTCCAACCCCTAACATTCTATGACTCTATGACATCTCCTGTGAATCTCTGGAACTGGAAGAATGCAGTTTACCTTTTCAACCCCAAGAGTTACTGTCAAAAACCTTCTTGAATCTGTATCTGAGCTACAAGCAATGTGTTGCAGAAAGCATTTTCAAATAAAGATTTAGCTAGTGCTGTGATAACCTGTGGTTCGTCAGATCTTTGTGGTCGTCAGGCCCTAGCAGGGAGGCTGTGCAGGCAGGGCTGCCTTGCCAGGAGCACACCTCGCAGCAGCGATGCAGGAGATCAGCTGCTGTCTGGAGAAGCAGTCTCCTGCCGCATAGCTCAGGCTCTCACCTCCTGCCTCAAACCCCTTCTGCCCATGCTGGGAGCTGCCTACAGGAGCTGCACGTGGGAGAGAGCTCTCGGTTCCCTCTCTTGATGAAAGCTGCCAGCACTAAGGTTGAGCCTTGCTCTCTTTCTGGAATTTCGAGGCCCTTCAGGCTGTGTCCCAGCAGATGGGCAGCACAAACACGGTAATTCCAGCAAATCTGAAGCCACCGTGCAGGGGATCTGAGCATGCTTCATGGCTCTGGTACAAGTGTCAGCCAACCTGGGCGAGGTTCCAGACACACACAAGTTCAGAACCAATGGCCAAATTATCTTTTTTCAGCCTGGAGAAAGCTGGCTTTGTGAAATGTGTCCAGTGAAACCTGAACATATGGTGGGATTAGCAAGTAGAGAACTTCATGTGCATAATCTGCCTTCCCACATTTCTGTCAGTGACAGCTGGGAGGTCACTATAATTATCCTGACTTTGAATGCTGAGCAGCAGAGAGCACTCGTCTATTTGGAGGAAGAGAGAAAATTTGTTTGCAAATGGCTTGTAGCTTAACGTCTTCAAAGTGTGCCTGCCCCTTTTCGCTTATAAGGACCGTGCACAGTGAGATAAGGCAGAGGATTAATGAAGTGGATACTCATCTCATCTACTTGAGGTTTTGTTAAAGCTGAGTCAGTAAACCCGATTAGTCATCAGGATGTCCAGGCAGGATTAATTTGGGATTTGGAGATAGGCTGGTAAAGAAATGCTGGGTGTGTTTCTCCTCCTGTCAGGTCTGCGAGTTGGGTTTCGTGCATGTGGGACATGATGTGACCAAGTGGCTAGTTCATGAGGGAGGTTCTCAGAAGTAAGTGGGATGAGCTGGGTTACTCTCTAAGCTACACAGAAAACCAGAATGCTCTCTCCTTGCACTGTTTGCTTGCTATTTTATCAGAATTGCAGATCCATTCTCTACTAAAGAAATATTTATCTGTTCTCTGACTTGGACTTTTGGTAACACTGGGGAATTTAAAATTAGACAGAGTCATCCTTGAAGGGGTCATACAGTTTCCTAAATTTCTGCGTGAGAGCTCAGTCCAGTTGAGTTATTTATCAACACCCAAAAGATACTATGGAAGCCCAGAAGGATCCACATTTAAGGCCAAGAAGACAGTGGAGTCATCTTGGTCTTACACATCATCCTGTGTGCTCTGCTCAGGTTGCAGCAATGCAGACTTTTCAGGACCAAGAAACTTGGTAGATGGTGGCGATCAGAGTAGGAAGTGCACACAGTGAGACTGTGTCAGTGGTTCCCTTGAAGGTTAGCAGTGCTGGAGGAGGTAAGGCAACTGACACTACAAGTTCATGGGCATCTCTCTGGCTTCCTACCTGGGATTTACTCTGCTCCTACTCATAGTTACTAAAGGTCCTTTAAAGTTTTTAATATTACCTGCTCTCAGCAGTGCAGGCTTGCTGTACAAGCAAGGTACTGTAACACAGAGTAGCAGGATGGCATAGGGAGGAGGACTTTTTCAGTTTTTGACTTGTTAATGACTCATACAGCAAATTTCAGTCATTCATACAACAGTGTTTAGACAGAATATGTTGATGTTTTGCTCTTTTAAACCCAGAAGGCATTTTTAGGATCTGCGAATACTCTATTTCAGTACTTTACCAATGCTTGAATGAACTTCCTGATCATAGAACTATAGAATCATAGAATGGTTTGGATTGGAAGAAACATTAAAGACCATCAAGTCCCATCCCCCTTGCCATGGGCAGGGACACCCCCCACCAGACCAGGTTGCTCAGAGCCCCATCCAGCCTGGCCTTCAACACTTCCAGGGAGGGGGCATCCACAGCTTCCCCGGGCAACCTGTTAGCACAAAGCTTTAGAAAACAGGACTGAAACATGGCTCTGATGTCTTCCCACAACAGTCCCTGGAGGAAAGTATGGTTTATGAAGCATTGCGCCTGCAAATTAAATGTGTGATCTGTGCATTCAAGAATGGGGTCACTTGTATGACATGTGTGACTCTGCAGGCTGCTCTTGGAGAAATAAGCGACACTCATGTCACTTTACTGTGCACTGCAGAGAAGCTGTTCCCAGTCACAGCCAAGTTTAAAGCTAAATTCAAATGAAAAGCAATTTATTTGGATAGAAAGAAAATAAAGGTTACAAAATATAACACTTTCCAGGCAAAGCTACCGAGGCAAACCATTTCCTCCTCATCCTTGGAAGCAGAAGGTCACTTGGAGAAAGGCAAGTGGAAATTAGTCGAAAGTGGTTCCCTGTGGGGAACCGATTCAGCTTTAGTGAGTGAAAAATGGCAAGGGATGGAGCTCTGCAGTTGCCCTTTCTCCCTCTCTGTCCACAGCGGATGCTCTGGTACCAAGCTGAAGCCTTTCTCATAGAATAATTATCAGGTAGAAATCTCTATGGACTTCTCTAAATTCCTTAACTACAACTAATCAGGTCCCTCTAAGTGCATGTCTAAGTGCATAAGACCCTGTCACTGGGATTGACAAAATGAAAGCACCCCTGGAGAAGTGAGAGGGCTAAGCCCATGCCAATTTTGGCCAGCTCGTGCTCCACCCTGCTCTCTCATCACACACGCTAGTGAACAGCCATGGCACAAGCAGAAAAAATTCTTTTAACCACTAACTGGGAAACGCAGGGATACATTTTCCCATTGCCTGGACCATAAAGCATGAGGAAATCTGGCAAGAAGGCGCTGGTCTGCCGGTGCCTCTTCTAGCAGTGCCGTAACTACCTCTTGCAACTGCTGCCAGTTCTTGAAGGGCTGGTGCCCAGGGCTGTTTGGCAGCTGATGGAAACAGGCGTGTGTGGCACAGAGCCCAGCAGCCGTGCTGCAGGGAAGGGGTCACTTGTGCAAGGTACAAGTAACGTGCCAGTGGGAAGGGCGAGATGGCGTGTGTGCGTTAAAGGGTGACTGAGGTGGGGGAAGTTTTTTTAATCATCATAAGGCATTTCCTCCTGAACAGAAGTTCTTCTCTAAGCAAAGAAGACGTAGATGGAATTTAGGATTAATTTTGAAACCATTCCTGTCCATAGCAATGAAATGATAACCAAGTAACTGCATTTCTTGTCATACTCCCCCTATAATGATCTTACTTGGCCCACCTACTGTTTGCACCCTTATGTCTAACACTGGCTGAAAGGTGTTCAGGGCTCTGAACACATCTGGCTGTTGCATCAAGTCCCTAGCTACTTTAAGCTAGTATTAACTGAGGACCAGCCTGAGGAAGAACAGAGGCTGGCCTGTTTTTTCTGAAGGGAAAAAAGTCTCTTTACCTGGACAAGTCTAAGCAGATCACACTGCTGCTTAGAGAAGGAAAGTAAAACCCTGTTTAAGTAACTGTTAAGTGTTGTTTATCCACAACTGATTATGTCAACACAAATGCCCTTATTTCTGTCTGCTGCTTTTCAAAAGATCTCTATTAATTACCTTGGTTTGAGGTATCTATCACTTGATAGCATCTAACAGCTAACAATCCAGATTGTCATCTCTGATTACAAGAGACTAGACAGAGTGGAAACTGGAAGTTTTGCCTTATTTGATTGAGAGCTTTTACTCTTTTCATGCTTGATTCAAAGGCCACTCATGTCCAAATAAAAATTACCATTTCTTTTAGGCTTTAATTCAATACCTTTGCCGATTGCCATTTAGTTATAGCCTGATGGCTGGCACCGCTAGTGTAATCAAAACAAGTCTTACAAGTAGATGCCAAACAGTATTTGTGGACAGCAGGGGCTCGGCACAGACTCTCAGGCTGGAGAAAGGGGCTCTCTAGGTCACTCCTGAGGTACTTTATCAGGGTAAAGATGGTGGCATGAGTGCTCAGCTGGTGGTGTGGGTCTGGCACGATTTGTCCGGACAGATTGATTCTAAAATGACCTGGAAGCAACGAACTTTTCCCTAAGAAACCTGTTCTGATATTCCTTGCCTGGATTCACAATAACTTGGGAATGCAGGTTGTTAGAGCTGAGGCATGCAGTCTCTGATGAACAGAAAGCTTTCTTTTTGTCCAAGGTAGCCAGGGTTTGTTACAGCCATTTAAATGGGTGAACTCCTACACGAAGTTGGTTGCTCTATTTATTTTTGTTCCCCTGATTTCATGTGTATTAACTTACTCCCTGCAATCCCAGTGGAACAGAAATCAAGCATCTCCTCATTAAAATTCAGTGCTATTAATTTTGGCATCCTCTGTGCAATAAGCAGCTTTATTTCAGATTGCACGTTGCCTACGTTTTGTCCCATAGACAGCTTTACTGAATAAAGCAAGAAATACAGTGCTCAATAGTAGAGGCAAAGAAAAGATGAAAGGACCAGGCTGAACCTTTCAGGCACTGCATTTTTTAGGGTAGAAGGCAGGCCGGGACTACACTGTCCTTGTGATCGTTATTAACAGAACAAGAGGTTTAGGTTCAGAGTTGTTATTAGTTTTTTTCCTGTACACTAACAATAGTAAACACACAATTGAGATCTTGATTTTGGTGTAAAATGACTAATTAGCCACTGATCAAATGCTTAGAAATAGTCCTTAGTGTTTATCAAATATGCAGGTTAACAAGGAAACAAGACTCAGGTGACCTGGATCATGAGAGAAATCACTTCATTTGGGAGAGATTTAAGGGAGAGAGAGAACATGCTGGTAAATCACATGTCTGTTTTGGAAGGAAGCGAAAACTGAGAGAAGAAATCACCTGTTCAGTTTTCTGCTGTTTTTCTGGTCTTTCTGCAAAGGAAGCTTTGGTCACCACTCCTCACTCGCTATGTTACCATGGATAGGCTTGGAGCACAAACAGGTTTGTCAGTTCCTTACTTTTTTTCTTTTCCCTGGGCTACAGTTTCTGTCTGTATGTGTGTTCCCATGTAAACTGTTTGTTCTAGTTGCTCCTTTGCATAAATCAAGGATAAGTAAATAAAAGGTTTGCGAGTGTACGCAGTAAGTCTTCCCATCCTAGAACTCTTCAGCCAACGCGATACTGACATCTGTGTGCAGCAAATCAGAATATCAACGTGATCTATAAATTAACACTGGCCCTTGCTGGTTACAGTGCTGTTCTGTAAGTTCTTCTAAGCTTAAACCGTTCTTCTGTTAACTTTGTATGAAGAAATCATGTGATAGAAATAGATCCACTTATTAAAACTTTGTTCTGTTTTTGAGTTGAGGACACTATGACTCATTCTCACCTGGGTCTTAGATGTTGTCACTCATCTCTGAAGTTGCTCTCTGAAAACCACTTGGGTATCTGTTGCACTCGATACGGCTGCTCTCAACTTTGTTTTTAGCACTAAATTATCTATAGCAAGCTAACTAGTAAGTAGGTATCATAATAAATGATAAGTTTTTCCTTTGTCTTTCTGGATGATACGGGCTGCTCCAAACACAGCTTCCAGCTTTTTGATTGACTTTCCAGTTTGTTGGCTCCCACATGATCCTCCAGATGTAACATGTGAGATCAGTGACTGTTATCAACTCCAGATTAGTAGGGAGGTGACTTCTGATGAATACAAACCTTTCTTGGCATTTCACAATTTCTGTTTCAGAACAGGGATTATCAATTTCATGGTCTTCTGAAGTGTTATCTCTCTGTCTTCCCTTGTGATCTGTGATATACAAATGCAAACTACCATGATAACAGGCTCTTGCAGGCACAGTCTAACAATTGCAAGGTTCCTTCCTTGCATATTCTTGGTCAGAGCGTTTTGCACTTGTTCATCTGCACATAGTATGCTACCCTTAACATAGTCCACAGACCTTCTCAGCCCCTTGTTTTTATTTTTATCTTGGAGAATACCTTTAGTTGGGGAAAAACAGCAGTTTCTACTTTGGATTTTATTAATAATCTTGTAAGTAACAATAGCATCTCTGAAACAAAACTGTTTTCTGTAAACCAACATGCATTCCCCTTTGTAGAATGCTCGTTGGCTTGAGGTTTGTCTTGGGGATTTCACAGAAGTTTCTCCTTGTGCAGAGCTATTTGGTGGATATGAAAGAACATAGAAATGTTATTGTTTATACTATGATCGTGCTTTATCACTTCCAGTGACACTGAACCTGTGGTATTTGACTTTTCAGTACTCAGACCTGGAATATGATTGCAGTTTTAGGCTGCTCTTAGGGGGCAACATATCCATTTGTTCTGGAGTGACTGTAGGTGGCAACTGGGTCATGGATGCTGCATCAGCTGTGTAGGTCTTCAGTGCTTATTTTGAGAGGTACTCGCAGTGTCTTTCTTTAGAGCTTACCTTTGCAGATGGAATGATTATGCTTCAAGCCAGCGGTAGGAAATTGTAGATAGTGTAAACTTCATCAGACACCAGCAGCAGCATTTAATTGGAGTGGCAGCAGATGTATAAGTGAACCTGATGTTGTGGTATCCAGATTTCATTTTAGCAATTATCCTGAAAAAGCTATTGACCTGGAAAGCTAGATGTTAGCAAGCCACGTAAACAAACCTGTCCATTCCTGGTCAAGCTTGCTGCTTAAACAGGAATGAGCCTCTTTGGGTGGTACTGCTTTCTTTAGACTTCTAGCTGAGAGGGGATCTCTTCACAACTTAATTCATCTGCAAGGATGCAGCACATGCAGACTGATACCTTCATACTTAAAGCTGTGAGATCTGTGCAGTCTGAAGAATAGGTCTGTAATGTTTCTTAAAGTACTGTAAGATCCTTAACTGACTGCTGTAATAGAAACAGACTGTTCAGTGGCTGAACATCTCCTTTTCCCCAAGAACAGTGTGTGGGATCAGAGCCCTCTCCTCCTACACACAGACACATTCCACAGTGTCAAAGCAGACAGATTTCACCTGGTTCAGCAGAGCAATTGGTTTATAGAAAACAGCTTTGGTTTACTGTGGCTGCTCTCTGCTTCACACACTCCTTGTAAGACTTGATAAGCTCCCACACAGAAGCTGTTATTTTTCCTCCACTTAAACATGCGGTCCAAGGAAAAATGCTGTGTGTTAACAGCTATACAGGATCTCTTTTTCTCATGATGACCTTTTCCTAAGTACTTTAACTATGATTTTGTGACTAAGAAAAAATTAGATGCCACTTTGAGAGGTGAAAAACTGCAGATAGGTAGATTTTATTCTTAAATCAGAATCTCCACAGGTTGAGATAGGAAGTCTCTGGTGCAGCACTGGGCAAAGTGGCACCCAGTAGGGAAACGTATGCTCCATGAGCCCCTCCTGCCAGAATAGCCTGTGTTCTGTTTGTACCTGCTATAGCTACTCATGAGGTAGGAAATAATGCCTGCAAAGCACTCCCACCCTGAAGCAGTGCTCGGTAACTACCTAGGCTGACTGGCTCCGTCAAACAGCCCCTTTTCTGCCTGCTGTCAAATATCATTACCTTTGCAGTAAGGATATCAGGAACTGTAAATAGTACCAAGGTTAGATAGTATGATTAAATCTGTCAAATATTATAGCAGTGCATCTAAGAGTTGGAATCCTCCCCTTCCCAAGACATGCTGCTTTCAGTTCTGAAGGGAAATGGTGCTAATTAGCTGTATTATGAAGACATGACATCTTAATGCACTATAGCTACCTTCCTTCCAGTACAGCTAGCTAATCGCAAGACCAGAACTCTTAAAAATATTAGTTATAGACAACGCAATTGTCCTGGTTACTATGTTAGCTCGTAAGTACTGGCAAGAAGTCCCAGGCTAGATCATGAATTTATGTATGAGTTTTGTTCTGATTTCACCAAACAGCACCACAGTGATGTCTGTAATAGAGCTGGACCATAAAGCTATTTAAGATGCTCTATATGGTATAGGGTCTGTCTGCACAATGTGGATAGATCCAAAGCAGTGTTAAATAGCAGTAGACTACTTGCAGGACCATGGAGTTCAGCATGAATTGATTTGCCCAGAATCTGTAAATGGTTGTGCTTCTCAGCTCACTGCTGGTATCCAGATCCTCCACCAGCATCCGTGTTAACCTGTCAGCCTCAGCAGAGATTGCAAAGCACATTCACATCAAGGAGTTTTTGATGATTATACCTAAGGAGTCCTGTTCAAGAGAAGGATTTTTCTCTTTTACTGCACAGGATAGTCTTTATCATCAACTTCTGGTACATCCAGCTAGAGCTGAAGGAGCTTGTACAACTAATCCCAGGATCTGAAAATGCAGTAGCAAAGCAGTAAAAACACGATGACCTGCGTGTTCTCCCTTTTCCACATCTGCCACCACAAGGATCCCACCTGAGTTTTAGGCAGATTTCTCTCTTGCCGTCACTGTTACTCTATGGTCATAGACACACAGAATACATTTCCCTAGTCCCAGAACCCTGCAGTTCTCTGACACCTGCATGAACTGAGGTACATGAAGAACACACCATATTGCATAACCTTGGGCTGGAATTGCAAGGCTCTTTCTTTGTGCTACTCTTCATTAAAGCCTAAATCTGGAGGCTGGATTATTCTCAAACTTACATAAAAGGGCAGGTAAATGGAGGAAGAAATGTATAGATCTCAGGCTGGTGGACACTCACTGACTGACCACATTTACTTGGAAGATCACATAAGCAAAATAGACTCTGATACCATGAATCATTAAGAAGTCCATGACTTTTAGTTCAGTGCTTAAAAGTCAGACTTTTTGCTAATGTAGCAACAAGACTTTATATGTAAAACTCTAATGTAGAGGCAGGTGATGGTAGGCACCTATATATTGTCTGGTAAAACATCAGCCAGAGCTGTAGTATATTCTTGAATGAGTAACTTGGAGCATGTCCTACAGCACCACCTAGCAGCTAATTTAAAAGCGGTCTGTGTCCCTTGATCCCCAACTATAACGATGTGCTGCTTACCTAACAGAAATAGGGTGCACTTCAGTCTTCTCTCGCCTTCCTTGCTGTAACAGCTGCTTCCTGAAACCAGAATCATGCCAACATGGTGAATAGTAAACGTCGAGCCTCTGCTTTTCACAGTCATGTTTACTATAAAGCTCTTAAAAGAAACTACAGTGCATATGCAGTGCTGTCCAGCCTCTTGAGTTCTTGCACAAGAAACCATTGGTTTCTAGACATCTCCAGCTGGCACAGAAGGCAGAAGCACCTTTCAGGCTTTCAGAATCTGTCATAACACTATGTGTTTCAGTTAGTGAGGAGTCTGGTCCATCATTACCTGCATGCACTCTGTATATCTGCATGAAGTATGAGTATCAGCTTATGACTTAGTGGGGAAGGTGGGATCTTTCCACTGACTTCTCCCTTTGGGTGGCAGCAAACTGTTTATCTGCCCTGTCATATTGCATAAGACCATAACCTAAGGGTAGAACTGTGCCCTCTCATCAAGGAGTATGTTTTCTTAGCAATTAGCAACTTGTTTATTGGAAGTCAAAACCAAGGCTGTCATTAAGAGCCTCTGTTCACAACAGGGAAGGATGCTGGCTATGCCTAGCCAGGTCCGTTTTGCACTAGCATTTCTAAAATGCAGGAAATCATCTAGTGGGAAAAAATAACAGGATAAATATCTTCATTAGGATACTTTCACATAAGTCCTGGGTGAAGACCTGAATTTGAAAGAAAATTCCTAAGTATTCCATTTGCATTCTTAATCCTTTTATGCAAAATCAAATCTTGGGCCAAAAGGTCTAGGAACTGAACCTTCACTTGGTAAGAGATGCCTCAATCGGGCTGCTACAAAGAAAGAAGGATCTGTCAAAATTCATCTAATAACCGTAGCTTGCTTTTATTTCTATTCTGCTCTCAGCTCCCTCGAAAGCGATCTTTCCATTTGGATTCTGAAAAATGATTACCTCATGACTGCCTGGCCACATGGGATATTTTAAAGTAACCACCGAGCACTAATGCATATCTTTCCTATAAATAAGGCGAACCCAATCTTCTGCTACCCAAAGAGAATCCCAAACTGGCCAAAAGCTATTCTGTGGCCTTGTTTTGCAAGGACTGCACAGCTCGGGGCCAAGGCTGCAGGTAAGGGAGCTGTGCCCTGGGAGGGTGGTGCTGGCCCAGGAGCGATGCTCTGCCGCCCACCGCCCAGGGAAAGGTCACACCCCTCCAGGGTGCCCTCAGAGCGCCCAGGATGTGGAACAAATCCAGGTAGGACTATCGAGAAACTACACTTGCCATCTTCTGCTTTGAGCAAATCATAACTTCAAAGCAAGTAAAGGTCCCTGCATGTGTCATTTTCCTATGAGGTATGACAGACGGGAAAAAATCCTATGTGAATTGTGCCACTTACTGCCTTCTCAGTAAGTGCTCCTGGACTGCACTGGGAGGGCTGTATTAATAACACATCTATGAGATATTCTGCAGGAAAACCACGGTGAGTTATAGCATGAAAAAGTAGGGCACAATGACGTTTTTGCTCCGGGAGGGCCGAAGCTGCCGCCTGGGGAGCCGCGGAGAGAGCGGGACCCCCGATCTTGGCCTCCAGGCTGCGAGCAGGGCCGGGGCCGGGGCTCGGAGNCGTGAGGCCGCTTTTAGCCTCACCCCCGCCCCCTTTGCATTTTTTTTTGTTTGTTTTTTTTTGTCCCCCGGCAACTGAGCCTTTGAAATCCTGAACCCTGGGGGCGGATCCAGCCCTCGCCCCATTTCCTGATTGGTACCGTTTTAAGCTGGACTTTCCCGTCGGCGACATGTAATTAGAGAAAAAAAAATACATTGAACTGTTAGGACGGAACGTGCCTAGTTATCCCCGTTTTGAACTTCAGCTATTAAAATTCTCAGAGTTAAGTGAGAATGAGTGCCCGTCACAGCACAGAGACGGAGAGTATTCCAGCATTCCGGGGAGACCCTCTTATCGGCCTCGTGGCTTTACGGGAGCTAAGTAAATGACTGGGTTTGCAGGATATGGCCCCTATAAATTGCCTTGTAGTTTCCGGTTGCTTTCCTTTTACATAAATTGCACAGCGTCTATGAATAAAAATAAAGATGCCATGTGCAGTTAGGGCTGCGGTGGGGTTTTCTGCAGTAGCTGAGAGTCTACGCTGACCCTTGGGGAAAATGTGAAAGCACAAATGCTAAGAGGTATCGAGGGCAATTTTATTTTCGTGAGTATTGACCATCATGAGAAAAGGAATACTCCGCAAGGTTTCCTGCGTATTCTTGCATTAGGTGTGTGGCAGGACTGTTGGCGTAATCCTGTCAAGAATGCGATGGGTCTGTTTACAAGGGTTTGAAACCATGCCTGCATGAAGGCTAATTTAATTAAAAATAATTAGAAACTACTTATCAACTGTTACAGCTTTTATTACTGAAGCAGGAAAAAAGTTAGCATTGTTGCATTGAGGTGTATCCTGCCATTAGGGGTGCTCAGGAGAAGTGTCTAGATAAGCACAGCACTTCCAGCCCCACTTTCCTGCTGTTCACCCGTGGGCTGCCAGCTGCCTGTCTCTCCAGGCGTGCTTCCCGGCATCCTGAGTCGCTGACCAGGAGCAGCATTCGGTGTCCCGTGTGCTTTGGCAAGCACCAGTCGATCGTGCAAGAACGGAGGCTAGACCGGTTTTCAGTGTGGTCTGTCCTTCCTCACTCTGGTGTGGACAGAAACTGAGGGGGGAATTTTCTTTGTGCAGTGTTCCTAATGTTGAAAAGATCTTTTAGCCAGCCCTAGCGAAGGGCTCTAACGTGACTGGGGAAACCTCGGAAGTCCTTGGCTCAGCTTCACATGGGGATCAAGTGATAGTCTTCATAAAATTATCCCCTTAGAGGTGCTGCCCCTCCCCCACTGTAAAAGGCATGATCTTTTCAACCAGATCTAGACTACCAGATTTTCCAAGAGGTCGTTAATTCCAAAGAGGTCGTTTGGGTTTAGTATTACCGTTTTTGGGGGTTTAGCTTTATTATCAAGAAGGTTTTCTCCCAAAATTTGGTTTCATCCAAGCTCTTGGCTCTCTGGTGTGTTCTTCTTAAATAATTTTGCACAGAAAATCACCACCTCCAGTCTTCAGCAGAATGTAAGAATACCACTACTTATTACACTAAAAAAGTATGTATTAAATTATTGTATACTTACATGCATTATTGTTTTTATTAAGCACTCAGTATGTGTTCAGTGCAGGATAAACATTAAACAAGATTATTATTCCCCTGGTGAATTTACACTCTGAAGAGCTTCATAGGAAGGAGTAGCAATAACATATTATTAAAACACTGCCTTTCCTTTAATCCCTTTTTGTTTCCCTGTGATTAATACTCATCTGCTGTTGGTCGTGGCTGGTGTCTCCTGGCATGTCCCACGGTGCTGGTTTACGATGTTACAGCCCCCAGTTGTCCGCTCTACCCCTCTGCGGGAGGCCCTCGCTCAGCGAGAGTGGAAGAAGCGAGCTTGTGTCTGTCTCAGCTGCTGCCCTGCAGAGCCCAGCAGCGTAGCTGAAACCCACCTTCCGTGGCACTCTACGCTGAGACCTCGGTTGTTGTATCAAAGCCGTTTCCTTCTGTCCGCCTTGGCTTCCTGTAAGGACAGCTGGAAATCCTCACGTCTTCGGCAGCTGCTGCATGATTCTCTGAAGCTCGTGCGTTAGAGCCCTGAGAAAAGGCATCGCAAGTTGCAAACACAAATGGGCATCCAGTTTTCACTGATGCCTGTCAGATTTAGGTGCCTAATTCACTTCTATATCTTCATAGTAGCATCATTTTAAGGGAGAATTCTGTAGCCAGTGGGATTTTTTAAGAGACTGAAGCTTTGCTGGACAGAGCACATCATGTAGCTTGGACCATAAATGAAATTGATACTCCCCAAGGGAAGCAAGACTCTTGAACTGAAAGTATTTAAGCTTATTTGAAAGTTTTTAAGTTGATCTGCTTGTTAAAGAGTCACGAAGTAGTCGTCTGCCCTGAAACAATTTCTGTTCCAGTTTCTGCTCTGGATTGCATCTATTATTTGTCAGCGAAGTTATTTCAGAGACAAATTTTTAAAAGCAGCCCCTGAAAGCATGCTCCTTTCTGAAAGTAGCTGTTTGCTGAGTCAGTTAGAACCACTGCCTGGAAGTTGAAATTGAAAAGAGAACTAGAAAAAACACATACTTTTGGAAGAAAACATACTGTTACACAGATACACGTGCTGTTCTTCTGTTAATGGAAGTTGTAGTCAAGCTCAAGTTACCGAATTTAGTATTAAGGTTACTGATGAAAATTTTTAGAGCTGTACTGTAAGGGAGGTTAGCCTAGATTAATCTAATTAGTGACTCGTTCTGGCCTTTATGTCTGTAGTCTGTACCTGCAGTGGAGCGCACCAGTAGGACTGTGCTGGCAAGGACTGGACAAGTGTGTTGGGTTAATACAGAATGTGTACTGATTGCTGGGGAAAGGTGGAAGGATGGTGACTTTGTTCCTGTCTTTGCTGAGGTAAATTGGTTTACCTCAGGAGAGGGAGAGGTTAGTTCATCAATCATATCAATCATCCTATGTTCCAAGGGCCAATAACTAATGAGTATCACTTCCTCTGTGAAGGTGTTTTGCGTTTCATTAATGTAAAAGAGAATGTTTCTTTGGTTATTGTGCTCTGCTTCCTCTCATGTCTTTTGCTCTGGTTTGTTTGGTTTTTTCAAATGCTACGGAGATGAGGCACCCATTTATCCACACATTAATTCCCGATTTTGTGTTACAAACAGGTTAGGATTTGACTATGGCGGTGCGGTTCCTGAGGAAGGCATCCGTGTGGTTAAAGAAGCGCAAGATCCCTTTGTTGGCCGTTTCTTGCATGGGACTGTTTGGTGCTAACCTTTCCTACCACGTGTTTCCTGAGCAGACATTCAAACTGTTGCATGAGTGCTGGTCAGAGGGGCAGCCAGCTGAGCTTCCACAGAGGCTCCGTGATGTCTTTCGGGGTGTCCTTCAAGATACTGGTGTGAAGTCCGCGGACTCCTATCGAGCCTTTGCAGCTTCTGGCTTCCACCCCGTGAGTGCTGGAATCCCCTGGCTGCCTGCAGGCTCTTTGGTGGGCATCCCACCGAACTTTGATAGCACAGATGAGGATAAAAAAGGAATAACCAACCATGTTGTTGTGATCAACGGCAAGAAAGTAGACTGGGAGAGCAATGCAGGTGTTGCTTTGAAGGAAGCTCTGACATTTTCACGTGAAGCTCAGAAATTTGCGCTCGCCAGAGAAGTTGTGTATTTGCAGAACGGCAGCCCGTTAGCGAGCGCAGTTGTGGCTCCAGCTTGCTTAGCTGGTACGTTTCTCTGTGGGAAAGGTGTAAAGCAACTTCTGGGTTTGTCTGCTGGCCCCATGATCCTTCGCAGCATCCGTAACCTCATAACTGCCGCTGGTGGACTGATGTGCTATTACGTTTCTTACGACGCTGTGACCTATCACCTAGACTGCAGGGCTGACAGAAAGGCAGCTGCTATTTCCAAAGACTACGCCAGAGGTGGGGTTGAATTTTATGATAAAATCTTGTCCCGTAACAGGATTCTTCGTGGTCTGATGGGCGAACAAGGGACAAAAGTATATGCCCCAAGTGGTAACCTTTTCCCAAGGCACTGGTTCAGGATAAAGTATACTCCATACACTTACCGAAGAGACTTGATTCTTAATATTTTAAAAGAGCTCCAGGCACAGGAAGGGAGTGCTTGAATTTTAAACTTTTGAATTATGTATTCTTTTGGGACACTACTGTGATGCTTTCCCCCCCACCCCTTGCATTAGAATTTTGGAGTTTATTTTTGCATGTAGTGCGGAAGGAGTTATTGCACGTTCTGCGAATAAAGAATTCTCCCCTGAAATATTAAAGACTTGATTCAAAAGCGCTCTGTTCTTTGTGCAACTTAAATCACAAGACTGCTGAGGAGGGGCGCTTCTCAGACACCGATCTGGAAGTTCTGCTGCTTTGCTCTGCCTTCCTGCCACTGCAGCCTGAAAAATGGAAAGGGTGGAGTGCAGTGCAGAGTTTTGGGAGTACTGTCATTTAAGCTGGGGTGTTTGTGTGTGTGTTTTGCCATTCCTCCTGTGGAGCAACCCAAAGGTGTTTCACAAACCAGGCAGCCTGTGTCATGCTGTTAGGTAAACTACCAAGACAGCGTTTCTGTTCTGTGTAAATTCTTGCACTGCAATCCCTACTCAGTAGGGCACGCTAGTTATGCTGCAGTTCGTACTAATACAGCTCGATTACTACCAGTGCCTCCATCGTTTTGCTTGCCCCTAGTTCTGCTCCCTCTGTGACACGGTGACTGTGGCGTGTGCATCTTGAACGTTCCCAGCAGCGGCAGTACGTAACAGCTGTCATCGGTTGGTTGTTTTCTCACAAGGGGGATAAGCACGTTCAGGAGAGGGTTTTCCGTTTGCCTTGCTGCAGTTTTTGTTTAATTTAAAAATACGTGTAGATGTGTGTTGCCTTTTATGACAGAGAAGACAAGATATAAGAAGTAAGTCTGGGATTTGGTGCAGGAATTGGTGAGATTTGCACTGAAGAGTTTCCCAAGGAAATCGTGCTCCTGTTTCAGACCAGCCTAAGAAGGTTTTGTCTGGCAGAACCGAGTTTTGCCCGGGATTATTAATCTTCTGGAAGATTAGTCTTTAGTGCATGGGCAGTAAACTTTCCACTATCGCCTGGCCTGGAGGCTTTGATGTAATCGCCAAGATGAGAGGTCTCAAACTTTGTAGCTCCCTCTTTTCAGTGTTTCTATTGCAGCCACTGCGATAGTCCTCCCTGCTGACATCGCAGCAGTTCTCCTCACCTCTGCTGCCATTCTTACAGGGAACTTGTATTATTTTGTATCTGTCACAGATCTGCTGAGTGTCCTCTCTGCTCTGGTCCTTCCTCCATCTGCTAGGATAAGACCTGTCAATGCCTGTGTTTGCTCAAAGCATTACCGAGTCCTTTTTTCCCTTTCAGTCACGTGATGACATAAAGTTGATACGCTGGCTGCTGAGGCGCTGGTGGTGCTTTATATTGCTGAAGCCATATATATAAGAAGTTGGGGTTTCTGCTGAAATAATCTGTGTCATTTTTTTTCTGGACCACCACCTATCGCTTGCAGTTCTCCTTGAAGTATCAAGTTAAGAGATACTTCTTAGGTGCTTTCTGGCTGTGGGATGTAAGATTACTTACTTCTTGTGAGCTTTGTGAAAAAATTTGACAAAACCTTCTAGTCTGTGGAATAAAAAGAGACTTTACCTTTAGGCAGACAGTTTTCAAAGCTTCAGGCTAAATTTTGACTTCTCTTCCAGGTCAATCTAATGTAACAGGTGGAGATAGAGGTTTTTTGGTTGAGTGATGTAGTGGCTTAAGACTGGAATATAGCTCCTGCTTTATATAGCCTGTGAGTTCAACTCATCCTCATGTTAGTCCTTCAGACAAGTCTAAACTCCATGAAACATTCTGAGAGAGAACTTGGCCCGCTTATTTTATATGGTTTAAGGAGCTGCCACTACATGAAGAGTGCAGAGAGGAAACAGAGGCCACCTTTGAGATTTAAAACCAATAGTTTAAACAAAATTAAAGAAATCTGCTTGCTTCTTACTGCTGCTTTTCATCAGGGTGCCTGCAGCTAGTCCTGTTACTTAACATTCTCAGACTGCAAAGCTCCAGTGATGCTAATGAGTTTTGCAGTTGTGCACTTTGCTGTATTTTTAGAGCTGGATTCTACAAGAAGCTCCATGTATCTGTAAATGCAGCATCTAATTCACCTGTCTTTGAACTTACTGTGGCATATTGGAGTCAACAGGGGAGGGCTGGCTGATAGTAAGATACGTGCCCCTGCCCTCCGAAGAGGTGCTCTTGCCGAGGGCCTACACGCTTCCACTCCTGTATAGTCAGGCTCCTATTCTGTCACCGTCTGTGTAATCTGGAAGCATAGTGCTGTCAATGTAAGGGAAATGGGATTTGAAATCACAACTGCTAATGAAGATTTCCCTGAATTTTGGGAATGTGTGGGTTGCCCTGGAAAAGGTTTATATCGTATGCGGGTGTTGCCAGGTGATTGTTGCTTGCAAGATCACCCATGCTATTTGGCAAGTAAGAATAGCAAAACTCAAATATATGGTCATGAAAATACTCATGCAAAGTCTTGTAATATTGCAAATGTTTTTCTGTAGGTGGAACTTCTAATGAAATTACATAGGAGTTCCATATACTGGTGGTAGGAATGATCTAGTATTGAGAGTACAATAGATGCAAGCACTCCAGCATTCAAGGTGAAAACGTTGGTTGATCATGCTCTTCCACGTTAAGAAGAGTCTGATGTGGAAAAGCAAGTTCATTTAGTGGCCTAGAAGAGCCCAAGTGGATTAGTTTGTAAACAATGTCAGTGAACAACCATATAGTTTCCACCAGCTCTGTAGCTGAAAGTTCGAGGAGGTCAGAAAACTTACTTTATTAGTTACTGGCTTTTCTTTCACTGTTTAGATGAGGCAAACTTCATACATTTTTATTTATTTATTTATTTATTATGTAGAGAAGCAACAGAAAACGTTAAGCAAAGGGAACTGCTAGAAGATGTGGATATAAGTCTAAGCCAAGAAGCTGTAAAAGCGAAGGTGTGAATGAAATAATGAACTCTCATAAAAAGGGCTATTGGGTACAAAGATCAAGCTCTCTTTCTGTCTGGTAAAGTGATTAAAGGATAAAGTATGAGTAGCAAATGACCAAAATAAGTTGCTACTTTCTTTAAATTAGATCATGTATAAATTGAAATATTTCCTTGACCAGTTTAGTTATGTTATTATCCTGAATTTTCTAAATAACTGAAAAGATGATCCTTGAAACTTAATTTGTATATAAATGTAATGTTTGCTGCTACATAGAGCTTTAGTGGATAACGCCGCAAGAGATGCGGGCCACCTAGGTGCTTTGCTCAGAATTCCCACTGGTGTGCAAGGGTCTGGTTCACGTGTTTCTTCCCACATCCTAAAAATTGCAGTTTCTTGTCATCAAGATGCCTTCAGCTTGCTTAATGGTCAAAACCATAAAACCGTCAAAAATAGAGCGAGACTGAGAGCCAGACGGTTTTCTTGAAGACAAACAAACTGCAGGAACCATCTGATTTAAAGTACTTTCTGAATCGGCTGCTGTGGGTATCTCGCTTCTCTTGCAGTTTACAGGAAGGAGCTTTAGAGATGGCTTCCAAGAGAGAAATCTCCACCCAAGTGGCATGTGAGTAAAGAATGTCCCTCATGGTATTGCCACAAGGGCTTCAGTTGAAGTGTAGCCGTCCCTTAGGAAACAGCACTTTTTATTATTACGGTAAAGCGCTGTTATCACCCCTTTCCACGTGAAAGGGGTTTCCAGAACCTGGCAGGTAAGATGGTGAGAGAGAGAGCTGACTGCAGAGCTGTGAAGACTGCTGCCCTACAGGGTCAGCTGGTGGTGGTGTGAGGGGTGATGCTGAAACGCCTGCGGTGACCAAGTGTGGTTTGGGTGGGAGTGAATTGAAATGTATGAATCAAATCACAGCCCGCTTTCACTAACGCAGCAAATGCAAAGAATCCATCCTAGAGCAAGTACTGCTAGAGGCAGCCACCACGGGCTTCACTAAAACGACTGTAGGCATCTCCCCTGCCTGGAAATGCAATTCCTAGCAAGCTGCAGACACTGAGACAAGCGTGTGGGTCATACCCTGCAACCGTTACCTGCTCGTGTTCATTTAAAGCTTCGTGTAGTAAGTGTGATTACATTCTTACAAAAATTATGAAGTTGCAGAAAACCTGCCATCCATCCATGCGTCCAGTTCCTCCTCGGTTTTGTTCATCTCAGCTGGAAGTGTATGTAACTGATAGGCAGAATGCACTGCTAAGGAGAGGAATTCTGATGTGGGAAGACATAAATTAAGACCTCAGAACAAGGAGAACATGGCTGGGAAAAGAGAGAAGCTGAATTTGGTTGTTATCAAAGCTAGCCTTAACAGAAAAACAGTTGTTTTTCTCTAGGAATTGGTATGTTAGACAAAAGAAATCTGAAGGAGCTGAAAATGGCTTAGGGATGTTCTGCTGCATTTCTTTTCACGGGGAATATATCAGTTTGTTTAGCTGAAGTGAGTATATTCCAACTGCTCCAACTGCCAAATATGTAAAGTGGAGAAAATGACTAAAATTTGGCTAGAAATCAGTCTTTCCCATCTGGAAGAATGGGATTTTATTGGACAATCCAAACTCTTTAGCTTCACAGCCGGAAATGAGCACCGAAATGTCTCTGCAGTTGGAAGCTCTCACTCTCCTCAATCAGACTCTTTGCCATGAGGTATTCTGGTCTCCAGTCTTCACAGAAAGAGTGATCTTAGAAACTCAGTTTGTGTCCAGAAGCGCTCTTTAGAAAACCCAGCTAGCCCAGGTGTACGCTTGCGTCCCCCCACCTTAGTCTCCCTGTAGTCCTTCCCGCAGGAGCCATCTGAGGTGTTCTCTGCTTGTGCAGCAGGTACTATAGTGGGACCTCTGCCTAATACTGAAGAGCCAGCTTCCCGTCTATGGCGGTAACTAAGTGTATTGGGCCCAAGTTTTGAGAAGGGAGTTGTCCCTCAAGTCATGCTTCCTAGAGAAGGATTTTTTTGTTTGCTTGTTTGCTTTATGGCTGAAATTCCACGGTCTGGAAGTTGGGCCCTTTTCTGTGCCGGTCTGGTTACTCGGAGTCACGAGCTGCCTTGCTCGGCAGGAGCGTTACTGTGTTCGCGCTCTCAAGGCCTTAACAGCTCCTTTCAATACAGATGAATAACGTGAAGCTGTGCTCTTCTTGGTGTGTGGCCAAGCTGCTTCTGCTGTAGGTGTCTTGCAAAACTGTGGATCTCATTAGGATGACTAATAGTGTTTAGAAAACGTAAGGCACCATGAGCCAGATCCCAGGTTCACCGTCCCAGCCGCTCCTGCAGAGGGAACGTCAAGAAAGGATGTGCAGCATCCCAACAGCTTTTCTCTCGGAACTGTCTAGTGGTGTAGAGCAGACCTGCCGACCTCTGCTGGCTTTCTTCGGTCGTTTGCTGAGATACTTTTCCTGTGGGAATGTTGTTTCTTCATTCCCGATTCCTTTCCATTTCCCCTTGCTCTGCTACTCTCGTTGCCTCTGCTGCCTGCTGACTCATCTTGCAAGATGCTTCAGCTCACTCAAATAATGCTTGTGAACTTTTTAAGCTCACACATGCGGCTTGCACTTTCATTTGCATTACCTGCTTGCTCCTATGGTACTAGCCAAAGACAGCAGCTTGAACTCTTTTGGTTTTTTAGGTTTAGCCTACATGCTTTTGCTGTGACAAACGCCTTTGACTAAATGAAAAATAGGCATTGTGGTTAAAAACCTTTTTGTTTTGCCACCAGAAAAAAAAAATACTGCTTTTCCCATTTAGCATTACTTTTTGAAAGATGTACGTCTCGCCAGCCATGGTACTCAGTTCACTTTTGATCTTAATTTTGCCTCTGTCATCCCTTTTAAGATGCTGTTATTTCTTTTGAGCTCTTAGAAATTTTGTTTCCTTTTCCTGAAAATTGCAGGGAGTTTTGTAAGGCTAGGTGATATATTGTGATTTGAGAAGTACCAACTGATGTTACACATTAGTTTCTTGTAGGGATGTTGGCCTAGCTCAGGTCAGTCGGTGTTACACTTGAGTGCTGCCGTAGAGAGGTGTTGCGTGCTGGCTTGGAGAACTCTCTCTGCTCAAGTTGCTCATGTTGCCAGTTCTGCTGAGGAGTTTATAGATGTCTTTTAATCACCTGTCACTGAGCAGAATCAGAGGGGTCTGTTGGGTTTTGTCTGATGAAAAAAAACACTTGTTTTTACAAAACATAAATGTTGAATGACTTCTGCAGGGGTGAGAGGTTTGGAATGCAGAAGAAAAGCCTAAGTAAAACCAAGGAAAATAAGCCCATGTTCCATAAATTTTCTAAACCTTGATGTTGTTAAAAACATACGCACTGCACAAGAATTGCAATAGACTCCTGTAAGCGATTGCGTCTGATTTCTAGGTTATCCCCTGAATACGGCTGAGCTCTGCAGTCCTGGCAGTTTGCGCAGATACTTAGCCGCTCTTGAGTAGCGTCTTCGTGACCACGACAGCTACGCTAAAACTCCGTCTCCTTAAGTAGTCACCTTGTGCATCCCTTCCTTACGTGCAGCCGCATTCTGGGTGCTGCAGGTAATGCGTACGCACCCAGGCAAAAGCTTCTGCTTCAGTTCCCTTACCTACACCAGTTCCTCCTCCATGCTCCTTTGGACTCCAGGCAGTTACTGCACCAGAGAGTTCAGTGGTGTAGCCTCTGATTTAAAAGAGTTCAGAGTAGAACATGATGGTAAAAAGTAAAGGCATAATCTGCTTTACTATTTTAAAGCTGTATTCATTCTTAAACAACAAATGATACAGTGAAACTCTGGACCTGTTTCTCAGGAGAGACTGAAAATTAAGCTCAAACCATGTTGTAAATAACAATGCTGGTTTTTGAAAAAAAACTTTTTTTTTTTTCCTTCATCTCCTGACTACACTGGAGGCATCTATAAATATTTCAGAAAACAGAGCTGGGGAAGAATTACTCTGTAGATAGTTTTCCTTGTAAGATCTTTTCTCATATGGGATGAGTTCCACTGCTTCGGTGACTGTTATAAAAGCATGTTATATAATTCTCTGTAGATACCCATAGACAGATGTATTTATGGTTTTTGGAAACTTCATGTGATTTAGGCATAAAACTTGAAGTGTGTTTTATAGTTCCTCATTAATAATAGTTGAGAATTATGCTCATCTAAGTCAGCACACATAAATTCTTAATGTTCAAACATTCATTATATGCCTGTGATGGTTAGAAGTTGCCATAGGAAAATAAAAGCCAGTCGTCCCAAAGGTTATTGTTTTATATATTCTTTAAAACAATTTGGAAAATTGTGTTCATCTCCTAAAACTTCTTTCTCTTCTGCTTCTATGTTCTTCCTCGTAATCTAAAGATACTCTGACTATTGAAAGTCAAATCGTACATGACAAACTTTTTATTGTTGAAGTTTTCATTAAGCACAGCAGCACCTTATAAAAGGAAGTGCTGAATCCATCATTTTATGGAGGTTATAAATCCAGGTAGTTTTTTGCAATCACAGTTTACGGATCTTAGTTGCAGTCACTCGTATCATATGTGAAGATGGCTATGGCGCAGTTGCAGGTGGCGAGGTGAAAGCTTGGTATAGGTATGTTGGCTTGACAACTGTGAAGCAGGTGAAAAGGCAAAAGTTTTTCTGACTTTCCTGCCCGGAACATAATTTGTGTTGCAAATTAAAGTCATGCTTTAGCAATTGCAAATTGAACTGTGAAAACATTTCTTCTAATTTTTTTTTAACTTTCCAGCAGCTGAACTGGGTATGTAGAGTCATGAAAATGCAAGTTTAAGTCTAAGAACAGAATAAGAATGAGAGTAATTGGGATTTTCTGCATATTTGAGATTTCTTTCACTGAGTGTTAAAGAAAAAAATATCTGGGCTGAAACCTCACAATAGATGGATTAAAAAAGGTACATTTTCTTCTAGAGCCCTGTGGTGACCAGATATGGGTTTCTGCTTATGCAGTGAGCAGATAAAAAAAAAAACGCACCAAATGTGGTGCCACGTTCCAAACAAGCAGTTCAGCTGGCACACGTACGCACCGTTTCCTTCATCCAGATACAAAACTGCTCGCACCAGAGAAGTGTTATGTCAAGATCCCAAAGCTAAGTTTTCCTGAAGCACAAATTTCCCAAATTACATCCTGGCTACCTCTGAAGTTTTGGTTTGGTTTGGTTTTTTTTATTCTGAGACTGGAACAGATTTGATGCAGTTTTGAACCCTGCAAAATACTGTGTGGGCATGTTGTGGGATGCGATGTGACAAAATTCCTTCCCCTTTCACTGAATCTTTTTATCTTGGACTTCCAAATCGATGTCTGGTATGAAAGAATTGTTCCTTACCTGGTATTTTATGGGTATCAGATGCATGTTGGCTTCAGCTGAAACTGTGGGTATGAAAGCCTCTGGGAAAAAAACAGACCTACAGCACTCTATTTTTGTTTCATGGTGTCACTCTGGTTTTAATCTTACAGAGTTTCTACTGACTTTTGCCTTGAATGGTGTAAATAGAGCCAATATGGATGGGCAAAGCCAATAGAAGGGCTTGGCTAAAGCCAGCAGAAGGCGTGACTGATGCAGTCATAGAAATTCATAATTACAAAACGTGCATCACCCAAGCCCGAGCACCTCCGGTTCCTTGGCAGGCAGGATTCAGCACGGGTCTGGAAGTGACCCGGTTGTGCTGCTTGGTGTCACCAGAGATGAACCCTGCTCAGCCACGGGTCCTCCGCTGTGGGATCTGCAGAGGGGATCGGTCTGTTCGTATGCTCTGAGCCACCCAGAGCTACACTGCTGGGATCATGGCCCTCACAAAGTGCAGCTGGGACGTCCCTTTCAGCTCAGTGCGTCGTGTAACACGCCCGCGTGCTTGTTGGGGAGGTAGACCTGTGCTAAATCGTCTCCTCAGGCTTATCATTTGCCAGTTTAAACCATAATCTTCTGGAGATTATTTGAAGGAGGGTGTTGCAGACAGTGATGGATGAGGAGGACCCTGCGCTTGTTATAAACTGTGTCACGGTGCGGGAGGAAATGCAGGAATCGTGGGTCTGGAAGGGGAAGAAGCAAAAGGAGTGTTCTGGTGGGTTAAACAGGAGGGAGCCTGGGCCGATCGTGTCCTGCAATCCAACATGTGCATCATTCCCTCGTGATAGCTAATGTGGAAAGTGTTTAACTGCTTGGGAAGCAAGGGACTGAAGCCAAGTATTCCCCCAAGGTGGAAGGCCTAACCACAGCACACTAATCAGGCTCTCCTTGGACAGATTATTTTCAGCAGTGAGAACAGTGTCTCCTCTGCCTGCTTCTCAGGTCTTATTTTGCCTTTGGCTTTCTTTTAATGTTGGCTTGCTAGAAAACAAAACCAAAGCAATTTATTGCTACTAAAATGGAGTAAGGAGAACAAAAAGACTGCAAAATATATTTCGTTGTGATCCAGAAAAAATCTGTGTGTAGACTGTGGCGCAGAGGTATTATCACTTCATGTGTCTTGTACAATTTTCCATCTTTACAAGGGTATTTGTTAGCATTTTGCTACTTTCTTTAAGTTAGTCTTTATCCAGGCTATCAAAGAGCATACAATAAAAATTTCCCACTGCACAAAAGGGTCCCCTGAAAAGTAAGGTGTGAAGTACAGATCACGCTGTAGCTGTTTCATTTGCTGTCGTTCGATGTGCACATCCGTCATGCCATCAGAAACTCATCAAGCGTTTTGTAACTCGGCTATTCAAAGTTCTCCCACCCTGCAGCTGCTGGATGGGTTTGCAGGCTGTCAGCTATGAAACAGTGATTCCCTAGGTTAAAAATTAGTCTGCTCTGTTCTCTGTAAATAATCTAAGGAAAATCACAAATTCAGAGTTTTTTTCCTGATGCTTTTCTGATCATAATAAATAATATTGTCGGTCAGAAAGCAGTGAGCCGCCTGTCAGATGTGAACTGTAGGTACCTCTTGGCAGGCAGTCACTCCCACAAGCACTGGCAGCAAGTTGACGAGCGTACGTGCTTGAGTAACTCCAGCCCAGTGGGGATAATGCTTGACATCCTCTCTGAAAGAGAACTTTATTTCAGGAATTCATCAAAGCATGTAGACTTTGAGGACATGGCTGCTCTTCCTGGAAGTAACAGGCTGAGCTGAGTTGCAGGCTGAGATTCCTTGTTTAAGCTGATGTCACATCTGCGACTCATAATACTTTCTGGGTTTTCAAATGCCAAGGCCGTGCTGGTAGAAAAAGCAACTGGCTGGAGGGTTTGATTCATGGGAGTCTAACCAAGGGGAAGGGAGACTGGCCCAGGGTTGGTGACCAGAATGAAGTCTCCACACGGCAGCGACTACGCATTATTTAGTGACCACAGATGGACAGCAGTGCCACTTCAGTCAACGGGACTTGGCTAGCACCTGCTACCAGAGATCTGGCTTTGCTTGAATCCCAGCGTGAGGCGTGCACCGCAGGTATCTCACCAACCGAGACGTCTTTTGCCCCGTCAGCTTCGGCCCTTGAGCGGTGTGCTGGTTCCTCAGAAAGAACTGAACCACCCTCCGCTAAGCAGCGTGATTTTTCCTTGTGCCGAGTTTGCCTCTCAAGGAAATGGTGGCAAGGAGACTGCTGACTGTAGATCCAGGGTTTCTACCAAGTTCTGTCCCTAGCTGAGGGGAAAAGCCTCTGAAAGGTACTCTTAATTTGTGCCAAGTGGCATCCATTCCTAGAGAATTCTCCTTAAGATAGGTATAGCTCCTTCACAGCACCTCTCCATCCTCCTACACGGCTCCAGCCAGGAGCTGAGGGAGACCAGTGGACAAGAAGCCAGCTACAGCAGCTCTGCGCTATTGAAGGAATAGCACGGAGATCCTTCGGGTATAGCAGGAGGAGTGTGTATTGGATCGGATGGGGTGAAAAATACTGTTCAAACCAAGACTAAAATTTGTATTTGGTCAATGATGGAAGAAACTGATCAGCCCAACGTTGCTGTTACTCTGTGCTATCTGTTGGCCAAGCAATGGTTCTGTAGGCTGGAGTACATTATTTTCAGGCAGCTCTCAGTTTGGGCTTGCTCTGCTTCATTTTAGAATAATATATAAATAGTAACAAAAATTGGATCATGTATAAAAGCAATCCTGTAAGATTTTGTAAAGCTGTATTGTGGGTGAATACCTCCTTTCAGTTCTGCAGTATGTTTTCATATACCACTTTATGGGGATTTTCATCAGCAGACCTGCTCTCTAGTTTTGTCAGATTCTGTTGACATTTTTTTCTGGTCCATTTTTCCTGCCTATAAAATGCTGGCTTTCACTGCTCTCTCATTACTCATTCATTAATCAATTTACCAAATCCGATTGATTTCGTTATGGTGCATAGGAATATTTTGCAATCAATCTTATGTGACAGAGAAAAATGACCAAATATTTCTAATCTTCATTTTCATTCTCATTGATTGGTATCCCTTGACTGCTTACTCTTCAAAAAGCAGCTTTTTGCTAAGAGAATACAAATTTCCATTAAAATGATATTCATTTTCTGATCACTGTTTTGTTTACTGACTCAAGGAATCACAGAAGAGTAGAAAAAATCACTTTCTGTAGAAAAGCCTTGTTGTGTAACCGCAGCCATGAGCACCATGTTTTTGAGATCTTTAGGTGATTAAAACTGGCATGATTGCACTATTTGTGGTGGAATGATGCTGACAT
This sequence comes from Baryphthengus martii, assembly GCA_013396935.1. Taxonomy (NCBI): domain Eukaryota; kingdom Metazoa; phylum Chordata; class Aves; order Coraciiformes; family Momotidae; genus Baryphthengus; species Baryphthengus martii. The sequence goes on from VWZK01019620.1 coordinate 758,365, forward strand.
GTGTCCAGTGAGAATCTCAGTTTTTATTGGCAAGGAAGATAAATGGGTAGGAGTTATTTAAGAGGTGTGAGGCGGGGGCATCAGAAAGGACTAGTGGATCTGGTACACAGTAGGATAGGATATATTAATATTTTTTTGAGAAAGTTTACTTCTATGGACATAGATTTAATGTGTTCTGTTTCTTATTGATGCTCTGAGAACAGCATCTTCACGTTGGGAAAATAACATTTTCTGCTCCCAGCTTCCCACTATTAATTAATTATTCACTGTTTGAGAACTCAGATTTTGTCAACAAAAGTGATAGGGTAGGAGTGAAAAGAAGTGACAATATGTGATGTACAACTCGTGTAAACTCAGGAATGAGAAGAATGATTTATTGGAAAAGAATCCAGTATCCATTCTTTTATTTAGGTTTTGCACATTTATTGTGGGTCTGTAGGACGTAAATCACCCGTAACATTTATTTTCCATTAAAATACAGAAATACAACAACATGTCCAGTTATGAGTATATGTGTTAGAAGCAAGTAATGAATTTTAATCATAGACTAGAAACTCAGCTGATATAAATTGCAACAGCTTGTCTGAAATCAATGGAGTTAAATGAATTTATCCCTCCATAAGCTTTGCACCAGTATATTTTAAATAGATCCCAAGCGGCAGGCAGTTTGACTGTCCCGAAAGCTAAGCTAATCTAAACAGAAAGGTCTGTTAACTGACGAGGTATTAAATAATGAGTATTTTATTTATCTCTTCCTGTTTCTTGAATTGGGTCCAATTGTCATCACCGAAGGTGACTGTCAGGGTTATATTCCATACAAGAACGTTCCAGTAGAGGTCCTTTTTCCTTTTCAAAGCAGCAGAGCGGTGGCTGTCACACCAGGGCCACATCCTGGCCTTGGCCGCTGCCCGCGCCAGCCCGGTGTGGGCTGGAGAGGGTGGCAATCGCCAGCGTCGTCCCCCAACCTCAGAGCATTATGGCTTTTGTTCACCGTGAGCCTGAAGGTGTCATATTTGGCCTGTTTTGTTTGGTGACTGGCATTAAGAGAGAGAAGTTTGATAGGAAAGGCATGTTGCCCAGTGAAGTATCCATCACTAAGCTGGTTGCTCCCTTGCAAATTTCAAATTACAGCTTCGTTCCTACCTGAGAAGGAGGATGTCTTCTATGCGGGGATGTTTCTCTGATGGCTGTCCAGCTTCTTTCATCCTTGTTGTATCACAGCGGACTATTAACGTGGTGTGGTTTTGAAGGCAGACAAAATCTACTTTCTTTATGTAAGCATGTTATTCTAAGTCATCTTAACAAGACATAGAAAAAGGTTGTTAGCTCCAGAGCTCGGTGCCTGAAGCTTTTTTTGCTGCAGAACAGCGAGAGAGCTTGAGACTGTCTAAACCCATCATCTTTTATTGTGTTAAATCTCTGTTCCCTAAACTGGCAGTCTGTGTGTATTACAGTAAGCTCGTCATAACTTGCAGATGTAGGCTGGTAAATAGTGCATCTTACGTTTAGTAAATAGAGGGGGGGGTGGGGAAAGTAAACCTTCCCTGTAGAATTTTTCCCACTACAGTACTTAAACATAGTGGAAAAATCCAAGATGGCATAAACTGTCGAGTGCCAAGACACAGCTTTTTCCTAGGGATGAACATCCAAGGACCTTCTAGCCTTTCTGCTTAAATTCTGAAAAAGATGCAGACAAAGTAAAGATTAGGTTTGTGCTCGTTTCTTTTCTCTGCACATCAGGTATCAAGGCTCCTGCCAGTTTTTATTTGGCAAGCCTGATTACCAGGTTTGCTTGCCGAGGCTGTAGAGAAACATCCTTTGTTGGCAAGATGGACTCGATGACCTAACGCTCATAGCTGTTCCTTCCTCCAGCTCCTTCACTGCTGCTCGGGATCGCAGCACCCTACTTTCGGCTCACCGAAATCCTGCTGTTGCTATTCCTTCTTGACTACTGAAGTTAAAGATTCTTGCCCAAAACAAAATAAAATACGTCCTATTGTTGTATTGGAAAGATCTGAGCATCTGTCACAGGGTTTTGGTGTCTGGGGGCCACATTTTGAAAGATACCTAAATAACCTTGTAAACATCTAGTGAACCTTGCGACATGCTTGAGAAGCGTCTGCTCCTTGACCACAATCAGGTAGTAATGAGTGTTTCTCTATTGAGCAAAAAGACTTGGAGAGACAGATTTCCACCTATTTTACTAGGTGAGAAAAATCTATTAATCTCTCTTTTCCCTCTGCAGGAGTGCTATAAATGAACCAAACTGTGAAGTTAAGTGTTTTTATACCTTGTAATGACAAATTGTCCATGTTACAGCCCTTCTTTTAAAAGCAGGAACGTGTAAGGCACTTCTTCAGGAAATTGACTTTATCCTCATTAAGCTGGTCTTTTGCCCTAGACCAGAGTATTCCGCACATTCACAACTGCTGAAACGTGCTCTCACCGTGAAGTCATTAATGAAGGCAGCTAAGTGAGAGATACCATTAGCATCATTGCCTAGTGACAAGATGAAAAGTTATTCTGATATCTCATCTCCTAGGCTGAGTTTTCTTTTCATGTGGTGTTTTGTTATCAAGATAAGAATTAAAATAATAAATCCAGGGTGTAGCAAATTTGTTTCTGATCTCGAAGCCATATGGTCCTACTGCATGATGGTAACTGCTGCAGCCTTTGTGAGTAAGGCAACAGCAGAAGAGTGGCAGTAAGTAAAAATGTGAAAAAATTCCTATGGTGGTTATTCTAAAAGACATGGAGTAGGTGAATGCAAAATTGCCCAAGCTGGAAGCGGATGACCACCATTTACCTAGGCTCTGTCCCTGGGCCCCAGTGACATATCTTAATCCACCATCTCTGCAACAGCATCGCCTGGCAATCGAATCAGGCTGGGACCTCTGCTGCTATTCTCTCCTTCTCCTTAATGCATCAAAATCTTCTTTTAAAAGTAGTTACAAATTAGATTTTTCTATGTACAAAACCAACAAAGACATAAATATGCGAATTTGTATCTGATCAGAGACCAAGACACAGAGACTTCAAGTAGCTGGCAGAGTAGGCAGCCTCTGTTTTATGGCTTTGCTTTCTGGGGTTTTTATTTATTTTGAGGACAAGGGAGACCTATTTAACAAGTTACAGTCTGCGTTATTTTTTAAGCAATGTGTGCTGGTGTTTGATGCATTTGTTCTCTTTTGCTTCAGCTTCAATGATCAGCAAACCCAAGTGCAAAGCTAAGTACAGTTGTGCAGAAGCAGGTGTGTTGTGATGACAGTAAATGGTTTGCCGAGGCCTCGTTACTGCGAGGAAGCAGTAATGCTGATTTGCAGCTAGAAGCTCTTTTTTAAACAGCATTTCATTCTAGCAGAAGGGAGCGTGATCTGCTGCAGGAGAGTAACATCTGTGCGTAGCGCTATGGGGTGCCTCAGCGCCAGCATTTGATTTGGCTCAGAAGCGTGCTTTTGAAATGTCCCTCTCAACTCCGCCACCATCCCACGCTTTGGGTGTGTTGCGGAGAGGTCTCACAACGTGTTTGCTAAAGGATGTGCTCGGAGAGGCAGGTGTGGCTCCCTTCACCTTCGGTGGTTGTCCAGAGCCCTCCCCAGAGCCCCACCTTCCTGCGTACCACAGACCAGGCCAGCCGTCCTGCAAGAGCCTTGTCCTGGAGGGCTGCAGCACAGCCATCCTGCCGCTTCACATCCTGAACAGAAGAAAAGCCAGCTCCTTGTCGTCATCTTCATCATCATAATCATAGAATCAAAGAATGGCTTAGGTTGGAAGGGACCTCAGAGATCATCTAATCCAGTGACGACGACGACGATGATGTCTCACACCAAGAAAGGCCACTGTGCCACATGGGCGTGGCCTAGGAGGGCGGGAGCCCTGGTCACTATGGACACAAGCCAGCCTGTGTCTCCAGGAGCTGGGAATCACTGTCTGGCCACATTTTGTTTCACAGTATGCGCATCCAGTCTGTAATTTAGAAGAGGAAATACTTTCCCTGAAGCTTAGGAAGCACAGGCTATCCATAAGGTTTTGCACCACAGAACGCCAGGGCTGTCCTATTTTGGCCATTAGTGATAAATGTGAGTTTTGTTCAGAGTGACTGTGTGTTGATATTTGAAAAGGAAAGGAAAGAAGACAAAAGCAGCATCTTCATGCCTTGGGCTTGGGTCTAGGGGCATGTTTGCATAGCTGGAGAATTATTTGTAGAGTTTGTGCATTTACGGTCCTGCAAGCACAGCATTTGATCAGAGATTGGGGACTAATTGCAAGCAAATATGAGTTAGTTAAATTAAACAGACAATAATAATGAGACCAAGTGTATTCATGCATTAAAAGAAGAAAAGGGCAGAGAAAGATCAAGACCAACGTAAAGAATGACAGTCAATGGAATAAGGACATATCAACCAATATATAATCAGTGGCTTCATATTTCTAACTTTTGACTCTTTTTTTCTTCTTTGGTTTCCTATGTTTCCTTTATCTCCATTTTGATCCCAGAAATACCGTGGTAACATAGAAATCCACCTGTGTAGAAGAGATCACGTGTCTGAGTGAAGGTTACAAGTACTTTGGGGCTAATGCTGTATCTGTTTATTAGTCTAGACAGAACCAAGCTCAATGAATAAATAGCAATAGTTTATTCTAAGGAAATTGATTTGGAAATAATTATTCAATGGGAGAAAGTGCGAGTATTTCAATGCAACATTTGCATGAAATATCATTTGCAGAGCATTATTCAAACATGTATTGAGGAACTGAATAAGGAAAGCATTTATCCATAATAAGAATTTGATGAAAATATTGCCCGGATTTGCAATGAATACTTCGGTCTGCATTAGTAACATGTGCGTGACAGTGTATGTTGTTCCTATCTTCATAAATGCAATGGTAAATTGCTACAGGTTAGTAGGTACTTACATCTTTTTCTGTGTAGAATGCTATTAAGTCCAATTTTTCAGAGGAGCTGAGCCGCCCAGAAGTTTAAATATACTAATGAGCGTGTGTGTAACTCAGGCTGTGGCAGGGAGGCTGTTTGGGCCTGGTATGGAAGGAGAACACAGCAGCCTGAACTAGGGGCGTATTTGGTAGGGCTCTGTGGAATTACCTGTGGGTTTGTTTCAACCTAAACATTGTCTTCTCCTGAATGCAAGCTACATATTTAGAATGGATATACAATTAGGTGTTTAGAAGCTGATTAGAAACTGAACAGGTTGCTGATGGAAATACCAAAAGATAGAGAAGACTGATTACAGGTCACCGTGGTGAAAGATGATAAAACCTTGTGAAAAGCAAGACACAAAAATCTAGGAAGCTTCACTGCAAAGAGAAGCTACCATGTTTCTATTTCTGTTTCATTATAATTGACATTTAGGCAGGCAGTGGGAGTCAAGCGATGTAAATAACTGTGCATCTGGCACCCCACCGTTAAGTTCTGGACAGAAAAATAGAAGGTAAAACAGTAATAACATTTTCTTTAGATTTAGCTTTTTGCACTGATCCAAAAAGTTCATTATTCTAAAGCAAACTGGAGTTGTTTGATGCCATAAAATGTGTGATTTCTGAAAGGATTAAAAGTTAAGCTGGTTCAATTTTTCACCCTTTCACTTCAAAGAGCTCTCTAAACTGCATCAACCCGTATGTCTGGTTAAAAGTTTGCATATGTTGTAAAGCAGCTTTGATAACAGTAATATTGCCGTAACCAACAGGTCATTGAGAAAGCATTGTTTCTGTCTGTATCACTCTTTCTCTGTTTATCTCTATAGACATCCTAAGGGATCATTATTTCTGTACATTGAGCTAGCCAGTGACCCTCGAACGGGGATGTACGCGTCACTAGATTGTGCTAACGAAACGACAGTTATTGTATCAGGCAGCCACGCCTTGAAGTCTGCTAAAGGAAACCAGGAGTTATAGCACAGGCCTCCTAGAGCACAAGAACTTGACAGCAGCACGGCCTTGAAGGTGCAGGGACCGGAGATCACCAGGCACCTTAAGCACAAATGGCAAGCGGTAAGTTACTGATCTCAAGAGAAATGCAATCTTGAGAGCTGGGTCCAACCAGTTTTAGGGCCTGACTGGGACATGCGTTGAGTTGTGTAACAGCCTGTTGCAGGTGTCTGGCAGCACAGGTGGAGACGTCTTTAGATGCCACACGAGATTGCAACAAAGCCAGCTAGTTGCACGGGAATCTTATTGCAGAATTGGGTATGTGAACTGATCACTTTGATATCTCGTATTGCTGTATGTGTAAAATTACTCCGTTGTCGTATTTGCTGTAGTTGTCTTGTACTTGCCAATGGTGCTGCTCCTCCAGTGTCCAGAAGACTGAAGTCCTTCTCCTGCCTGGCCACTGAAGACATGTATTTTGAAAAGCAGACGTGCAAACCACCTGCTGCCCTGCCACCTCCGCCCTTCCCCATGGTCTGTGCCTCCGGTATGCCTCCAGCTTTGCCAGGAGGTATTCTGATCTTTACAGTTACTCCTCAGCCTGAGCCTCTGTAGGAAGGCTGCTAGCAAAACTAGAAATTAATTTCAGGTCTGGTGGTGGGTTTATGTGATGCAGCTGGTTGTCCGCTGGGAACACAATTCATTCCCCAGCTACAGGCGCTGAGCACTGAACAGACTGTCAAGAAGAACAGTTTTCAATCAATACTGACCTGAGCTGGAGATAAACCCATCTGTGAGAGATGAGAAGCTCTGCAGAGCTCCCATTTACAATTCCCTTTGGCATGCCGGATCCCTACCCACCAGCACATCCCTTCTTCCCCAGGATCGTTATGAAGCAGACTCCATTTCATTTAAGTCATGGCCTTTTGTTTGATTTTTCAGAGAATTATGACCTACTCTGTGGTGGGGCTTTGTGCTTGTTTTTATCTCTTTAGCTGAAGAAACTAGTACCAGTGGACAAGCATTTATATTTAATACTAGCTTCTCAGTGTAACCAACCATAAAATACTCAGAGTTCTTCCCAGAAAATCTAATGGGTATTAGCTGTAAATCTTTCCCCTGACCCTGATGAAGTCTCCTATACCTCTCTGTGAAGTATTACATGAAATTCTGCCAAAATGAAATCTCTGGCCTGAAACACAGTAAGGAGTCCATAGCTTAGAATACGGCTGGCTACAGTGATCTAAGCATTATTGTATCTTCTGGAAGAGAGGGGGCAAAAATGAGATTCCCCCCTTCCCGCTCTCTTAATCCTCCTTTCTCCATACTAATCTGAAGATGAGCTTGTGAATAGTCAATAAGGAGGCCAGGGCTCAATGACAGTTTGCTGAGCACCTGGCCTAGATCCTCAGCTGGTGTAGGTCACATATTTTGAAGCTCATCACACCAGCAGCAGATTAGGTTACTGAACAGTAAATACTTACACCTATAAGGGCCCACTGAACTTCCACAAACCGTCATTTTGTGTTCCAGCTCTTGGCCCGTATTAAGTCCAGATAAGCAAATTAAAGCATGTTACTGCAAGATAGGCCGACATAGCAGCGTTTTGAAGCCATGTTTGCATTTTGCTGGAAAGGAAGCATGTCACTAATGCTATACCTTAACCAGGTCACATTAAAGTTTTCCCAAATTATATTTGCCCTCTTTCTAAAACAACGAAAGTGCTACCAATTGGGCTATAACATGTCTGAATAGTGTGGCAAATTGCAAGGTATGCATAATAAGAAGACTTCTAGGAACACGAGGTAACCAAAGTCCTGATAGAGACACAGCCCTAAAGACCTTACTTGGCTAAAACAGTCTCCAACTTTTCGCTTCTCTTTTCCAGGTAGAGACTCCAAGACAGGCTGCACCGCATTTATCCAATAAGCTTGTCACCCAAGAAGGGCTGTGCAGAGGTGCTTGGCTGGGCCCGCCTTTGCTGAAAGGTAAGAGGATCTCGGGTTGTTTACTAGAAGGTGTTGCACAATTCACAAGTTAAAGCCAGGCTGGCAGGCTCTGTGGGAGCCCTACTGGGTAGCACTTCTCCAGCTGCCTGGGTCAAGGGCTTGCATAACGTCAGGAAAAAAATTGTCTGTGATATTATTTGAAGTGTAAGCTTCATTAAAAATATCGTCTACCATAATTTTTTTTTCCCAGCTAAGTATTGTGTGTTTGGATTGATAAGATATAAAAAGAGAAGAAAAAAAGGACTAGCTCATTGTATTGACACAAACTGCTCTGTCAGTTTTAGATTTTGTGGCATTCTTGGTAAACCATTTCACGTGTTTATGTAATTACCTGATGCAATTGCACGTGAGTAGTAATGCCAGGACGCACAGACTTGCTTTCTCTCTCCCACCCAGTGCCAAGTAGGAAGCGCTGATGAAGTCAGTGCAGTTACTCCAACGTGAGATGCATTAGTCTCATCTTCAGGCCACACAGACACATAAACAAAGTCATGTTGTCACCATTTTGTTTTAAACACTCTGTTCTGCTCTGAGTCTTCAAATTTATGTTATTTGATTCAATAAATGTTTGATGGTCTCAGTGTAGCATCTAGTGGAGAAAGGGTAAATAACAGAAAAAAACCCGCAAAGCAAAAAGGTGCCATTGACGCTTGGCAGGGCAGGGCTGGAAGTGTCCACTCTTGGGGAGGGGGAGTGCGCCCTTCCCCAGGCCATTCAGCAGAACTCTTCAAGGGTTACTCCCAAGTGGCTGCACCAAACTGAGTACAATGTGGGGCTTCTAATCCTGTCAGAGCAGGATGGTATCGCTGGCTGGAATTCGGCTCGGGAAGGTCTGAGGTACACAACTGTTATGAAGGCAAATGGTCTTTGGAAACTTCCCTACATAGTTTAAATTTGCTCTCACTTCACAGTGGTGTTTCTGTCCCAGCTTACAGTCAGTTTTGCCTTTCTTCTGTTCATGCTGATGCTGCCTGCAGTCTAACCACAGAGCCAGAGCTACTGTTCCCCAAATCCTGTGCTGACTTTGCTCCTGCACAGCCCAAGCAGCAGCTGGTTGGTTGCACTGGCAATGCCGCAGCCAGATCTGGCTCTGGGGGGACTTGGCTCGAGACTAGTCCTGGACCCTCGGCTCAGCCAGGTCGCTCAGGGCTTGGGGAAGATGTGAATGCACAAGCAAACCAGGAATTGTTCCTGCTGCCTTTCTGCAGATTTAATCTGGGATTCAAAGGTTTAGCTTTCCAGGCATATCAAATCTCAGCAGGTTCTGATAAATGGGGCCCTCTGTGTAATTTAAAAACAGCAAAAAAACCTGAAGTTACATTTTTAACATCTTTTTTTCTGAATGTCATTATTATATCCTGTTTATAAAGAAATTAGAGTAGACTATCCATGACAAAAGAGAAGAAAGCTTAATTTTCAATAACCATGAAATTAATAGACTCAATACTAGAAGGTTTGTTTTCTAATTATTTTCTTCAAACTTTATGGGGACTTTTTCATACGCAAAATATCCTTAGGATTTTATGGGGAGGTGAACAAAGAAGCACAAATCTGTACAGCAGAATCTGCCTCTAGGCACAGTTCATAGTGGAGAGTCCTCCAGAAGCACCACTGTTAGAGGAGGGAGACGGCTACAAAATTAATGATGGGGTTGCAGAGCCAGTTCCGCATGGTACAGCATGGAAATGTGCTGCCCCAGGCAGGAATGCAAAGTAGAAGGTAAGTATGTCCCTCATTAAGAGTGCCTCTAGAGAACACTGTGATTAATCCAAAATTATCTGAGATACAATTTCTTTGCAATTCATGAGGCTTCTGTGTTGCCACATACATGCAGCAAGCAATTCCAGAAGCATCTGCATTGGCCTGGTGGCACTAACTGACAGGCAGCAGGACACTAAAGGTTACCCATTCTGTGTTTGTCCTTGCTAAATCTTCTAAGCAAGATACAGTCCTATTCAGATGTTTACTCCTTCATCCCAGTTAGCTGACTGGAAGGTGCCAAGCGGGGGGATTCTCATGGCTTGGAGCAAAGAGTCTAGCTGACAGTGCTGCCTGCCAGCACCAAGGCTGCCGAGGTCACGTCCTGAGCTGCCTTTCAGCTTTAGCCTAATCTCAGTCCAGGCCCTCGCTACTTGAAGTTTTCCTGTTTCTCTGACCTGCTTGGGGTCCCATCTGGTGATCCCAGAACAAAAGCCCACTGGAATCTGAACAACTGCCCTGCTTCTGAGAAAGGGCAGCAGACATCCCTGAAAAGTATCTCACAGCAGTCCAGTGACAGTGCCTGGAGCTGGAGAGAGTGAGCTCTGGATTTTTAAGTGGAGAGGACTTCACACACACCAATGCAATACTATTGGCAAAACCAAGCGTTCAAAAAAGAGTTTGTTTCCAAGACTGTGAAATACAAAATATGCTTGCATTTTAACTTGCATTCTTTTTTGTTGTTGTTTTTTTTTTTTTTTTTTTTTTTTTTTTTTTTTTTTTTTTTCTGGCTTTTTGGGCTTTCCAGGTCCTGGCAACTGCTATGACTAGAAACATCATCATTATCATTCTTACCATCAGTACTATGGCTGCCTATAACAGTAGTACATGAAAGCTAAGATTCTTAGATAATAAGCAAATCCGATGAGCTGTGAGCAACATCACAGACCTGCTATAGATCAGATAAAAGCCACATTAAATCTACAATTAATTGGTAGCCTTGGTGGTGGCAGCACCAGGGAGATGAAGCAGAGCCATCCTGTCCTTAGTGTGTGGTCCCTTCGCGGCTGAGTAAGAGAGGTGCAGGTAGAAGAGCGGTGTAAATGCAGGACAAGGCTTGATTATTTTCGATGCAGACTACAGCCCATAGGGCTGACAACTCAACCGCTAGTGTCTTCTCTCTTCTTCTCCGCCCCGCTAAGCCAGAAGCCAATACTGCGGCTGTGAAAACCTCTTTTCAGAGTTCTATTCACAGAACAGCAGCCAAAAACTTTGAAAACTTTCATTGGCTCTCTGGTCCTCTTGTCTTTGCTGGTTGTTTCAAAAGATGTCGCCTGGTACACTCCATCCGTACTGTATTTAAGGTACATATATTTTAAAATCAAAAAAAAAAAACATACGACTTTTTTGCAGTCTTGATCTGAAAATAATTTTTTCACACTAGTAGAAGTGCAGCGAGATTAATTTTGTTGTAAATGTTGATGGTTTTTATTATAAGTAATCTGGCTAATTTCTATACAATCAGCCCAAGCCTTCTAATAATATTTGCCATTTATAACATGAACTTTGGAAATACTTCAGGAAACCAGAAAGTGAACATTCTATGAATCAAGAATTCAGAATGAGTTGTACAGTTCCTAGAAGAACTTAACCGGTCAAAAATCTCTCTTGACAATTTTAATTACTTTGCAGGGAGGCCAGAATATGGGTGTACCAGGAAACTGGTTGCACATATATTTTGTTTAGCTGAGTTGCTGCTGTGCTGTGTTTTGTCTTTTTCTTAGGAAAGGTCAGGTTTGGCAGTTTTCTGTACTGCACGCTCAAGCAGATGGGTAAGGCAAGGTAACAGCAAAGCACAGACATCAATAAACGCTCTTTTATTCCCTTTAGAGATACTTGTGAAGAACTTTTACTTTTGAAGCATGTCACGTTACGCTGCAACGAGGAAAGATGTTTTTAGGGCTGGAGTTGCATTTCTGGCTATCGCTTCCCAGCCAGGGAAAAGCCTTTCGCTGGTGCTTGCTGTTAGCAGACAACGTCGACCTCAAAACCTCAACTGTGAAACTGTGGCGCAGTGAGAGGTGACATACGGTCTCCTCTGTCTTTCAGATGAGCGAGTAGTTCTGTGCAAACTTTTGTAAAGAAGCCTGTGAAAGACCAAAGTAACCAAATATTACAGTATTTTTTTCAAATCTGCGGCAACAAAATGGGAAGGGATGACAGAGCAGCCATTTTCTCCTCCCTGTTTTCATACATATTCGTGTTTTTCAAAAGGTTTCCCAACATTTTGCTTGAAATGGACCTGCCTATCTGAAAGCCTGAGCTCATCCAGTGCTTGCCTTGCAGATCAAGGTAACAAAACTAACAAAAGCGACTTCTTCACAGAGGTAGAATGTGCATTGCTTATCTCAACAGGTCACCTCAGAGAATAAAATGTTGTGGCCTTCATTCAAAACTGGAGATCTTAGCAACAGAAATGTAAATATGCATTGAGCGAAAAAACCCCACAGCAGCCTGTGCACATACGGCATCCTTAGTAGAATCACTGCTATCTGACTTCTAGCTTTGAAAGAAAACTGTCCAGCTTCCTTAAAGTTATATGTAAAATTAGGGGAAAAAAAATAAATTAATTAAAGCCTGTAGAGCTGGAATCTGCAGGCTTGAGCTGCTCATTTCAAAATATTAATTGGAATTTTTTGCCATTATAGAAAAAAATCAATAGGAGAATTGAACTAATTCCTTACAAATTGAGCCCAGTGGTACACTCTCGCTTTTTGCACGTTTCTTTCTCTCCTTTCAAATACTTCAAAAGTTTTCTGACAAGTTGCAAAGCCAGGAGGCTTTGGTGGCATTTCTTTTTGATGAGTTGCTTAATGATGGACTTAGAAAAGGCAAAAACTATTTTAAAACATGCAACATAGCTCAAACCAAAGTTACAGGCTTGCTGCAGAAATTACTGGGTGAGGTTTTTGGGGCTCAGTCAAAGTGGAGTTCTAACTACATGGTCGTTTTGGGCTTTACAGCTCTGCAACTGCTTTGCCTAAAATAAAATTGCTAAGGATTTTGTGTCAAAATGTTCATGAAATCGCTTTTAAGATTCTTAAAATGTTCATGAAGTGTTCCATTCATTACAATGTTTTATCAGGATTTCTCATGTTCAATACCCACAGGATATGAGCGGAAGAAAAAAGTCCGAGACAGACATTTTTCTGCTGCAGCTGTAATGTAAGGAGGAATGAACTGAGTCACAGCAAAAGTCCAGATAACCTGGCACCCTGTGATTGCCCACAGGACAAATATAAGGGCAGAGCAGTTACAGCCTCCTTTCGCCTCCTATTTACCCTCTCAACAGAATTGGAGGCTCTATCCATCTCTCTGCAAAGCAGCTTGTTCTTCCATTCGTTTGTCTACTTACTTCTTGCAGCCCTTAGTATTTTTGGCGTCTAGAATATCTCATGACAATGAATTGCCCAAACTAAGCAGATGTTGTTTATATAGTACTTCCCTTTGCTTGTCTTACACTTCCATCTGGAAAAATATTAATAGATTCATCCTAGTTCTCTTTAAAAATGAGTCATTGTTCCCTGTTCACCTTTCCCATGTCAGATGTGATTTTTGATACCTGTATTATGTCTTTCATTTGTTATTTATTTTCCACGTAGTCCCAGAGTACTTGATCTGTCTTACGTAGAAGGCACTCCAGCATTCTGATCAATCTGGTCACTCCTTTTTTTTGTTTTTTTTTTTTCATATGTTATTCTGATGGTTCAGATGCTACTGCATGTCGAGGTGCTGTAAGTAGAATTTTGAGCCGTATTAAAGGAAAGAACGGGCTTCCTGAGGATTTATACAATAGCATTATGTTTTATGTTTGATTTTTCATTCTCTTCTTTCCTTATCAGTCCTAACTGCATCTCTGAGCACTGAGATAACAATTCCAGAAAACTATCCATAGTGACTCCAAAATACCTTTGCTGACTGATATGAGTTAATTTAGAGCCTACTGTACTACATAGGTAAAGAGGTTTTTTGTTTTCCTCTCATGGACATCTGATCATTAAATTTCAGCTGCTCTTTTATCACCTACTCAGTCTTTATTGTGAATATGTTTGCTATTTTGTGCCAGCAGTCTTGGTTTTGGTTTTCCAGAAGAATTGTGAATCCCTGAAAAACACTGTCATCTCACTGTTCAGTCCTGTTTCACTTACCACTTGTGAACATGTTTTAAAGCACAGATCGTGTTGCAATTTCACTGGTTACTCCCTTCTTTGTGATCATTTACCCATCCATCTTCCTTTTGAAGCAGTTACTAATCACAAAAGGAGCTCCCCTCACGATTGCCTCATCCAGGCTGCACATTAAACGTGCTTCACATCATGTCTGCAGTCCTCTTGTTGTTCAGACTGGGAAGATACTCAGAACATGCTGTGTCTCCCTCTGTCCCATACATTTGGATTTCCTGTGGAAATTGGACTGAGAGTAAAAGCAAGTTGTGAAGAGAAGGAGAGGAGGCAGCAGATAGCAGAAGATGGTATGTACTTGGTCTTCTTCCAACAGGGAGTTGGATTATGTCTAAGGAACCCAATGTCCCAGTGTTTATACAAAGTCTCCATAAGCCAGCTCCTCTTTATCAATATTTGCTGACATTGCTGACATTTTTAAAGCACCACCAGATTTGTAGTTTCCATCTATTCCCATTATATGGTGATGAGTCGTGTTAGACTTGACTGGTCTGTCGTTTCTAGGTTTTCCCTGAAGTCTTTTCTAAAAATTGGAATGTCACATGCCACTTTCCATTCCTCCAGAACAGAGTTCCCTCCAAACCATAAATTACAAAGTACCGTTAATAGTTTGGTGATTTCAGATCCAAGTTCCTTCAGAGCCCTGGGGTAAGAAACACATTGTCCTGGCCAGCAGGTACTGTACAGTTCACTAACTGGCTCCAAAACCACACAAAGTTTTGTGAATGTTTTTTTTCCTGACTGTGCCCCTAAAAAATGTTTTGTTGTGGCAATCACCTCAAAATCCACCATAAAGAACAGTAGGAAAAAAAGCGTTTAGCTTTTCTCCTGTGGTTTCCTTGAATGTTTCTGTTATACCTCTGTTGCCTGCTGGTTATGTTCTCTGGCAGATCTCCTGTTCTTGATGTATTTGGAAAAGTTTTTATGTTTCAAAATATTTTTTTTTGCCTGCTTTATTATGGTTTTATATTTAACTTGCCAGAGTTTAAGCTATTCCTCTTTTGGACAGAAGCAGAAAGTAACACTATTCCAGAAGTGAATGCACAAATGGCAGTCGCAAAAGGCTCAGGTATTTGCAGCGGCTATCTGAAAATGAGACCTTGTGGTACTTTGATGTGTGTTAAAGGCAAAGGAGTTTGTTGAAGTCCGGCTGGCGAAAAAAAGGACTTAGTACCAGGGACTGTAGGTCCTAACGTTTCCATCAGTTTTAATTCTCAGTATATTTATTCATAGAGGGTTATCTTTGTCCTGGGTTTGGTTTGGGTTAATTATCCCCAGCAGCTGCTGGCCCAAGCAGTTGGGCAGGGCCGCAGCTGGGATAAACAGGCGAGCCAGGCCATGGGATATTCCATACCATACTGACTCCTGCCCCTGTGTAAGGGGAGGGCTGGGCCAGGTTGGGGGTGCTTGTTTTCAACTGGCTTCAGTGTGGCCGGAGCAGGGAAAGTTGGCATCTCGGGAACAGGTGGAGCTTTCCCTGTTTCTGTTACTCACGTTGCCAATCATTCCACTAGTGCTATTCTATTATGCTGCACAGTTCTTTTCTTCTCTCTTTGTGTTGTTTTATTAAACTGGCTGTATCCCAACGCTCGGGGTCTCGCCTTTTTTCTTCTTCCCGATTCTCCTTCCTATCCCACTTGAAGGAGTGTGGAGGGGCTGTGGATAACAGCTGCAGCAAGCTTACGAGTTATTATTTCACAGTATTTTAACAACTACTGTTGTGGAGCCCTATTGCACAAACTTAAAGAGAAAGTCCCTGCCCCACAGAGCTCCCCTAGGACTCTGCTGAGCAAGCACGCTGGGTGTTTGTGTCAGTGCTGTGCTTTCACGGCCATCCCCAGGCCTACCTGCCGTTCACACTGACCGACGGCTCGCTCCATGTGGGATTTGGCCAATCTCACTTTACGGTTGTGCCTGTGCCCCTGTAAGCCCCTGTGCCTCCATGAGCGAGGCATGTACGGCTGACTGTTTTGCTGAATCTGGACCCCACTTTATAGAAAATATATCTGCTATTAAACATACATTATGCTTGATCTTGGTGTTTAGATTAAGTGCCTTGCCTTCTGCTCCTTTCCCAGCTAAATTCCACCTGTGGTGAGAGTCATTCATCTTGAATTGCTTTAATGCAGCGTTTAAGTATGTCATCTTGGCAACAAAGCAGTTTACGTGGTATTTCAGCGAGAGGTTTAAAATCCCATTCACATTTTTAGTATACATTCCCCTCACATAAATTATCTCAGCTTTGTTGGCAGGTCTTGCATGAGGAATAAGGTTGTTGGCACAAAGACATTCCATAGATCTATTAAGTAAAGGAGAAGCTTTTGTTTGTTCTTACATTTATACGAGAGCTGTGAGGTTTCACTTCTACAAAACGGTCATTTAAGGTACCGGTGTTCTACTAACAGGACGTTACTAGTCGTGAGAGAACACACCCTCCCTAGAACGCATCGGCAGCAGCGCAGGTAATCCCCGTGCAGCGGTTTGGAAATCAAGCTCTCGCTGCGTGGAAAGGCAGCTTTCGCCGCTTACATGCGCAGGTGGGCTGCGGTCCAAACTTGCGCTTACCTAGAAAGAGCGGCGCCGCTGAACCTGAGGTGAGCCGAGCGCATTTTTTTACACGTGGAAGGAACGTATTCTCTCTCAAGTAAATAATGACAGTCACGTTTCAGTTTACTTTGTCTCATTCATAATTTTGGCCAGCGATCACCCGGGGTACATAGCACGTAGCGCTGCAATCGGAGTCCTCTGCTGAGCTCCACGTTATGAGGCTTGAGCAGTGTCTGGGCAAACATCCTGCAGGGCAGTTGCACTCCATCGATGTTGTAGGAGCATAAGCTGGAAAACTTTGTCTCGGTGACTATTTTTAACACTTTTAGTGCTCTTGCAACGCAGGCCTGACCTGAAGCACTTCACACGTGGTGGGAACCTTCCGCTGCTTTTACTTAGGGCTCTGAATTGAGCCTTCTGTAAGCGATGAACTGTAGGAATAATAAGGTATTGTGAGGAAATAACCTTGGAGCGTCCAGCCTTTAATATCTGTACGTGTCAGCAATTTTGTGTTAGATTAGCAAAACACGTCCTTTCCCAATAGTCTGAGATTCCATTTGCCAAACAAATGTCACATAGTTCTACAGTCACATTGAGTGGCTTGGGTTGCTCCTCTATTGCACGCTCTGGGAAGTGCAAGGTATTAATTGTTGTTATCTCAAATTGAACACGACCAGATGTTTGACATAAACCAGGCACAAGTAAATTACAGAAAAATGTGAGAGGCAGAATTTGAAGCTTATGTGCAAATGGATTAAAATGTATCTATGCAATATGTGAAGAGATTTGCCACGATCTGGAAGAGAACCGTCAGGAAGCCAAGAGAACTCTGCACCTAAGGATACCTCTGATGCACAGAGGAATACACCTTATCTGCTGCTCGAGAGGCTGGTCGTAGTGCGGAAACGCAGACTGCAGCTGTTGGGTGTCTCTAGATGTACCACGGTCAGTTTGTCAGTATGGCTATCGAAATGTTTTGAGAAGAGCTCGAGCAAGGTGGACACAACATGGAATTGCAGTACTGATGCTGTGTCTGTTATTTAGGGGCTTTGTGAAATCATCAGCCTAGGAATTGTTCAGTCCAGGTGAAACATTCACATTTCAAACTTTGTGATCTTATTTATAGACTTGTATTATAAAGTTTAAACTACAGCAACTTACGAGTGTTTTCTAGTCATAATCATTAAAGAGTCTTTTATTTAAAAGTGCTCCAGAGATGTGCATTATCTCAACTTCCTGCTTGACTGCTTGCCCCAAATTCAGTCTGCTGAGCCCCGATTCAACTTATTCCTGAAATAAGATGAGACTGATGGAGAATCCTGTGTGTTCTACTGTTCACTCAGGAAAAGGGAGAGCAGGCTAAAAGAGCTTGGATTATTTCACCTAGTAAAACGGAGGAGGTATGACTGCTTTCTTAAAAGTGATTGGGAGGAAACACCGCTAAAAGGGAAGGGCTATTTAAGCAGAAGAACAAAACTGGCACAAGAACAATTTAGACTGGAAATTTACAGGTTTCCGAACATCAAAAGAATGAGCTTTTAGAAAGCCTCCTAATTAGAACAGGACACGCAAACTCCCTTAGTATTATTCTGCATCTTGCTATGGTTAGGAATTTAACTGTGAAATTCAGTAACTCATGCTCAACCATATATCCTATGTGGTTGTTATTTGGTAAAGTGCTCATTGTGAGAGGCTGCTTTTTAACACATGGACATGAAAGGCGTTTTTAATGAAAGCCTTTCGCACATAGTGTAAGCACGTGAAAGTACCGAGTTGTGTTGAACCTGGTCTTGCAAAGCCAACCTTCCTATGGGCCACAGCAGGAAAATCTTTCTGTGGTCAAGAGGCACAACGTACCTCATATCCCTGAGAACTCTGGCAAGGACTCACAGGCAGAAATGACTCTCTAGGACATTTTCAGGGTGATGCTGAGTGGACAGAGGGCCAAGACTAAGGGTTACACCATCGAGACAGTGCCATTCCCACTCTCCGGCTCACTTCTTCCCACCGTAGGGATTTTGACAGCCTGGCAGCTCCAATGTCTGCGCAGACTTGCTGTCATTTAAGTGACATCGCCCTGGTCTGGAAGCTGCAAACTACTTGCAAGCCCCATAAAACCGCGAAGCACCAGGAAGCTGCACGCTGCTGCAGCATGTTATTGCTACTGCTCAGGTGAGCATTAGCTCACCGCCTCTGTTAAACGCTTCCCTCAGCTCTGCTTTCTCATCACACTCCTTTGTCCCTTCCAACCCTCCAGGCGCAGGCTGCTGCCCCACGGCGTCTCTGGGGTACCCTCCAGGGAGGCTCCGACTCTTCCCACCAAGGTTCCCAGCCTGCACCGCCGGTGCTCCGCAGAGGCTTCACTTCTCCCACCCGCCCAGGGCAGGGGCTCTAGCGCAGACTTTGGGGAAGGCTCACGGTTACAACCCGCCTTCCCACAGCCCCATCTCTGAAGGGGGGTGGTGGTGGTGGTCTGTCTCCGCTCCCCCGGGACCCTGCTCTCCGCAGGCCCGAGGACCGACCTGTGTTGACGGTACTACTTCGGGTGACCGCCCCGCGGCGGCACCGACCAGAAGCCCAGCCCCCGGCTCCCTCAGGAACAACCCCCCGCGCGGCGAACGCATCGGCTGCCGAGGACCCACCAGTTTAGCACACGGAGGCGGAGCCGCAGCCGTGATTGACGCTGCAGATGACCAATCCATGTTCAAGGACGGAGGTGACGTGCCGCCTCCCTCAATGATGATAGACTCAACCAATCAGGCCACAGGATGAATTCTCAGTCCTGCCTTCTCTCTTTTACGGACAGGGGACTGGGCCAATAAACAGGAACACACGCATCTCGCTTCCCTTTCAATCTCTCGCGAGTTTTCCCGAGCTGGCTCCCGCTCCCTCCCCTGCCGCTAGCCGCCGGGTGATTGCGCAGCCGCGCTGTTGGTTGCTCTGCCGTCGGCGCTGCCCGTCTGAGGCGGCGGCTGAGGGGGGAGGGAGGAGGCTGCGGGAGGAGGAGGCGGTGGCGGTG